>CATKHJ010448103.1:0-28162 GCA_949750685.1 Vernicia montana | reverse complement strand
AAAATGTTAGATTTACATCTAATAACTCATATAGCGAATCAAATGAATACACAAATGAACTTGGGGTATTACAAGGCTGAATACAAAGGTAGGGAAAGAAGAATAAATTTTGCAATTTAATCAATTCACACACTCCTAAGTACACTAAAAATAAAATTCAAGCTTAAATTTAGAGATTACCTAAAGAAAAACTTGAATCCTTGGTGACTTCCTTGTATGGCCGAATGGTTTGGCTATGGTGTCTTCCAAATGGTGTTTAGGTGATGGAAATGAAGACAATGAGAATTATCTAGTTATAAGCCTAGTCACCTTCCTTCAATGGTGAAGATTCAATTACTTAAATCCAATGGTTAGGATTTATTAGTTATTTTATTATTTTTGTAATAAATATATGTATAGATAATTATCAACAATTTCTTGATAGTAATTTATTATTTTTATTTTAAGAAATTATTTACTTATATTAAAATTTTGACTTTTTAATTTAGTGGAACCCATTTCCATTTTAATCATCTAATTTACCTATGTAACTTGAAAAATTTTATATTTCCTTCCATCCAACCATTTATGGCCGGCCCCTTATGTAATTGTTTAGCCCAAGATTATATTATTTTATACTTATTAAATTTACTACATTCACTTGTTGATTATTCAATTAAAATTCTCATTGTTTCCTTTTATGTCAATTCTCTACTTTGATTAACATTTCCTACAACAAGAATTCTCTAAACATACCAATATCAATTTTATATATATGACTTCTCTGTTGGTTTATGATTAAATCCTGATATCACATAATGAATATGTGAAAAATATCATAATTTAATAATTTAATAACTTAATTTGGCCTCCAAACTCTAGACTTTACCTAGGTTATTACAAATAGATTATGCAAATGAAATTGAATTGGGCATATATGCAATATGAATTGAGAGTATTCACCCTAGGCCATTCGGCCATTACATGATATTGTACATGAAAGTATTTAAATGGTAACATGTATATATGTATGTTATGTAAGATGTTTGGTATTACTTCGGTCAGATTTTTGTTTTTCATCTGTAATGAAAAATTTCTAATATTTAAGTAAAAGAATATGTTTAATTTCAGAGTAAGTGAAAACATTAGGGATTACATTGATGTTGGATATACCTTCATAGATGGATTAGTAATTGACTGGATCCAATCTAGAAGAATTAAAAGTAATAAAGATACAATGCTATTTTTCAGCTCTTTTAATCCTTTTTAGATTCAATCCAGTCAACTATATGTTTCCATACGGTATAAAAAAAAATATTTAATTACAATAAATATAAAAAAAAATATTTTTTTAAAAATAGCTACGCCTTATTTGTCACTAAATTAGCGACGCACACAATGAGTCACTACAAAGACGTCGTTAACGACGTCAACCATTGATTTTAATTGTCCGCTTAGCGATGCTTTATTTGTTATTAGCGACGCGTTCTTTGTCTCACTATTTAGCGACGAGCATTTTAGCTATACTTTAAATGTGTCGCTATATGTATTTAGTGACACAAAAATAAAGTATAGCGACGCCAAAATCAAGTATAGCGACGCCATATACTTGATGATTCTAGTAGTGATTGAGAGAAAAAATTTCTCGTGTTTATCTTTTCATGTGGTTGTCTGTAACTTTGATTTTCGCTAACTTGATTCTAGTAGTGATTGAGAGAAACAATTTCTCGTGTTGTTTATCTTTTCATGTGATTGTGTCTATAACTTTGATTTTCGCTATACTTGATGATTCTAGTAGTGAATGAGAGAAACAATTTCTCGTGTTGTTTATCTTTTCATGTGGTTGTGTCAGTAACTTTGATTTTCCCAACACATAAATCAGTGATCTTAGGAAGATAGCAACTTCTTCGTCTTATAGAATAGATTTAGTTAGTTAAACCACATTCACTCACCCATCTGCTTCGTGTTTTACCAGAATACGATGAAATTACTTTGACTAGAAAACTGGTAGTAGATTTAAATTAAGAAATTTGTTATGCAAAGGAACACAAATAACTTGATATTAAAGATTAGCAAAAATATATGCTAAAAACCCAAATGCAGCCAATGTTAGGTATTGATGTGGTTTTAATATGGAGTTTTTGTTATCCAATTAAAATTATATTTATTACTTGATGACTTAAAAAGAGAAACATTTTTGCTTATTTTCTCAATCAGCTTTCCAAGAAACTACTTTTTTATTATTGGACAACGACCAAAAACAACCAACAGGATTGATCCCAAACATGCCCAAAAAATTCCACAAGCATAATACAGTTTCAAGTTGCATCACATGACATTATTTGTAGTTACAACTGATAATACAAGCAACTAAGCGGTTCCTCTAATAACCTCATACTCGTGGGAAATTCTGAGAGGAGATTCCCAAACATGCCCAAAAAAATCCACAAGCATAATACAGTTTCAAGTTGCATCACATGATATTATTTGTAGTTACAACTGACAATACAAGCAACTAAACGGTTCCTCTAACCTCATACTCGTGGGAAATTCTGAGAGGAGATTGCCTTGAAACAGGCCTGTCTTCAGACCATAGCTCCAGATTAACTGTCCCAGTTCCCCAATGGATGTAACATTTATAGACTTCATCCATGTTAAAACGATTGACTAAGCGAATGCCAAGACATTTATCAATAAGGATCCATTCTCCTGAAATGAAAAAAGAATATCTACAACATTTAAAAATTCTCATGATCATGCATGTAATTCTAGGAGGCTTCTCCAGCACAAAATATAATATTATTAAAACAAATCCAGCTTGCAAAAAGAATAAAAAGAGGGAGCGAGGGATGGAAACATCAATATTAATGAAAGATACAATTAAGGACATCTTCAAAATTGTAAAGCTACAATTAAGGACACTTAAACGCCTGAAATTGAGATGGTTTTACTTGTTTGACAACAAAATTAGATTTAAGAATAACTTGAGGTACCCCCCCAAATACTTCAAATTAAGAAAATGAGACATAGGAATATGCGTTTTTGTAGTCGTCACTGTAAATGCATCAGAAAATGATTTCCTACTCTAACCCAAACAAACAGAACATCATCCAGGAAGACAGCTAAGTTGACAACAATGAAATGCATAATCAGTTAATCATTGATATAAGCATGACAACTATTTTTACATGTAAACTTACAGCCACTTTAGAATTTCATAAAAGGCTTGACAGATGTTAATAAATCCATGTCTATGGAGGAAGGCCCATTTAGCATCCAACAAAGAAGTTAATTACTTAACAGAGATTATTTTGGTCCAAATTGTTGACTCCTTATGCTTTGTGCTTTCATTTTTTTTGGTCCCACTTTTCTTTGTTCCACATACGCTTTCACTTTTTATTGTAAGAAGAAAATCATAAAATTATAGAAGCAAAGGAATAGAAAAGGAAAAGCATATCTACCTTTTGGCAGAAGATTCTCTTCATAAAACTGATCCCCAGATTCAGGCCAAATTTCATGCTTTGATCCATCAACAGAAGTGAATGAAACAAAAGTTTCCATGGGGTGCAACAGGGTAAAGGTCGGATGTACTCTCAAACAAACCAGCCTACATCACAAAATTAACAGAAAAACAAAGAGGTAAACATCATCATTTCTTTTTCATATAAAATAATAATTGATAAAATAAACAAGAAAACCTAGTATACAAGAGAAGCAACAAGCAAGGCGAAAACTAAAGACAACTCAAATGAGCAAATATTATGAAAATGAAATGTTTAAATTAATATTCTCATTTGAAAAATAACCATCTCATGGAGACAATAAAACACATTGAACTTAAATTAATTGCAGAATGTAGCTGCAAATTAAATACAAAGAAATTGTGCACAGCAGTTTGATACCATTTCATCTGCCAATGTCCTCATCAAGTTGGAGTGCAAAATAAAATGTTAGATATCACTACATAACACTTATGGGGCATTTGCTTCCAGATTCTAATTCATCACCGAGAATAGAATCATTAGGAATTTGATGTCAGGGTATCAAATGTCGACGTGTGTATTATTATGATATTTCATTAATGATCAAAGATTTCAACGATTATATGATTACCATATTTAGATATCAATGATTATATGGCTACCATATTTAGTCCATTATTGAAATCTTATAGATATTGGATTAAAATTACAATTAAATCCTTAAAAATTAAGATCTTTAACCTTTTTTTTTTTTTTTTTAATAATTGTTCTTAATTAATTAAAACTCATCATTTTACCCAAGGCAAATGACCAAAAAAATCTTTAACTTTGTTCACTATTTCAGTTTTGTTCAGTCCTAATTTTATCAATTGTAGAGGTAAGTTTGATATGGGAAATAATTGTGGCCAATTTAATCTTAGATGTAGTAAGCTCAATTAGCACCCAAAAAAATGTTGCAGTCCTAATAGTACAAAATATTATTTCTTAAAATTTTCTTTTCAAAAAATTATTTTCATTTATCAGTGATTGCAAAAGAAATTAATATTTATATTTTTTAAAAGAAAATAAACAGATAGTATTTTATATGTATTCGTGTTGAAAATAAATAAAGAAAAAAACACTTTTGTGGCTAATTGAACAAGTTAGGCTCCATGTGCACATTACCACATTCCCTCACCAGATGGGCACAAGTATGACACATGTTAAAACTTACAGCTGCGAATTATAATTTAAAAGCATGGGACAAAATTGAAAAAGCATGCAAGGGTGATGTAGGACAGCTTAGGCGATTTAGCTTGAGGATTTTAAACTGAGTTCCAGGTCTGATCCCCCAGGAATTCAGATCTGAATTAAAGGAAAAGAAAGAAGAAAAAAAAAACTTCAAAGAGTCAGCACTTAGAAGACCTAGGAGTCAGCATCTAGGGCGAATTGAGTCACACAATTCTTTGCAAATTAATAATTTGCAGGAAAATTATTTTTTATTGAATCTGAAAAACTGAATAACAATTGATACAAGCCTAGATATTTATAGACTTGAAACTAATCCTAATCATACTTGGATTAGGAATCCTAAACTAGAACTCTAGGACAATTATAAACTAATTAGGAAATACTAATCCTACTAGGATTCCTAAATCAGACAGAATAAAAACTACTAAAATAAAAATTTAACAATGGTTCCAGCAATGCTGGAAATTACAGAAATACCCCTATTAATTAATCAGAATTCCTGCATCAAACCAAACTTAATAAACTTCCCATTCAGCCTCCCCATCATCCCATATGTTCCAAACAAGTGCTTGAGCATTTGAACCCTCTTTGACAAGACGTTTGTAAACATGCTGCCATCTTGCTCCATCAAAGGGTCATGATTTTCTACTCATTCGACCTTCTACTAATGATTTTTACCATCAATCTTTATGAATATGAACTGGAAAAAAGAAAAGGACTAGAAATTCATATTTAGTTGTAATACCTTTGTAGATCCTTGTATCTACAAGGGAATCAATTTCTATTGCCACAACCATTTTCCAATTAAGGTGATGATCTTAGACACCAAATTTCCAACACCTAAAACCTCCTAAGATTTAGGTTTACAAGCTCACTCCCAACTAACCAAATGATCTTGGTTAGCTCCCTCACTGCAAATCTAACGAAATCGCTCATCAGCTTCTCAATCTTAGCTGCCACACTTACTGGGATTTTAAACAAAGATAAATAATGCAGAGGGATACTAGACAAACAAGCTTCAATCAAAGAAACTTGTCCCCTAAAGTAAATAAAGCCTCCAAAAATCCAACCATTAAGAAATCTTAGACACCACGATCCCAAAACACGCTACATCTAGGATTACAACCCCATGGAACTCCCAGATGAATCATCGACCACTTCAATCTCATTATGTTATTTCGGACACATGAACAAGTTATTAAGGATATATCTGTCCTAATATTTTGTCTCATACTTTAGACCTCTTGGAATTTGGGATTCCTCTCCACATAATTCTTAATCACATTCTCCTGAAGGGTGAATGGGAATGTGAGAATCAAATACATAATTTTCATATTACAGTCCACATTCCCTTTATATCCGGTGAACTAAATGGCACTTTAGCTTATATGGTGAAGCAAAGGGTCATAGTTGTTACAACCTGGATTTAGGTTAAATGCTTCTACATACTCCCAAGTTTGAGAGGAAAGGATATAGGTGGGAGACCAATAGTTAGGTGTAGATTGGTTTGCAATTGTAATTTTAGGTTTTAGTTTTATCAGACTGTGATATTGACCTTATATAGAAGATATACAATATATGAAAATCATATGTATAAAAAGCCTGTAACAGACATGGAAGAAAATTTCACAAATGGACAGTGCAAAAATCAAATAAATGTCAATAAATATTGTTAACGAATAATAATGGTGTCACCTTCTACAACTAATTGACCTTGACATAGGACATATCAGGAAAAACACAGAATAACTTAATTTTATAATAAGAATTGAAAGATGAAAAAGATTTATTAAAAAATATTAACATGCAGTAGTAAAACAAGGTATTTTATTTTTAATGTGATCAGGAAGTGCCACCATGACAATGTTCAAGTAACATAGATGCCTAAATGTGAGATCAACAATGACATGTAGGTCCTGAACAGATAATGTTCTTATCCCTGTTTCAATCTATACATATGAGAAACATTGCAGGCTAAGCAAGGAATTTCAGGGATATTTGATGACACTGAAAGTAAATTCATGATTTTGGTATTATCACATTTGTAAGTATTGTCGGATGGAACAATATTGCAGGTTGTCCAATCAGCAAAATAAACGGGTTTTTGTAATTCTTAGACTCAAGCTATTCTGAAGTGTAAGCATTACCAGAAATCATTAACAAAAAGATTAAAAATGAATCTCTTTGGATCTAACCTGGAAAATCCACCAGAACCAGCTCCAACTTTACGGGCTATAATGCTGGAGCCGATATGGAGGATATTTGGATTATCTTTTTTAATAGATATCTGCCGTTGAAGAACCAATCCTCCACCAATATCACCTTCCAATAAAAGAGATTCCTCCTCTCTCGCATGCTCAAGATCCCGCCTACCAGGAAATAAATTTAGTTCCATAAACTCAAGTCTATAGCAAGCACATAACAGAAGCAATGGTAGCAGTAACTAATTAACTATAGTTCTTTTCATGTATAAGCAACTGTTTAAAAATCCCCAAAGCTCTGATCCTTTTGGGGTATAATAGATTCCTAAGATCCTGTTCCTTCGTGGCTCAGGCTGAGTTTAGTATGATCATCTCCCATGGGGATAGGGTAGTTTGTTGGAGCAGGATCTCCGTTTCATATGATAAAGAAGGCAAAACTACAACTGTAAACAAAAACGTCACCATCTCGCAAGCAATTTTACACCAATACCCTTAAATATATGTCTAGGAAAGAAATAAAAACTAGGGATGACTAATCATCTTAATATACATTTACAATTAAACACCTAAATACAATTGAAGTCTACAAAACATTAGTATGCACAGCTATATCCAACTCTATCTAACATCCACAAGAAAAAAAGAGAGGATTTGACACTTAAAACTAGGGGTGAGCATTCGGTCGGTTTCGGTTCAAAATCGAACCGAAATAACCGAAATTAAATTTTCTATAAACCGAACCGAAGTTTTAGTGAAAACCAAACCAAACCGAAAAAGTTCTATTCGGTTTGACAGTTTTTTTTTTCTTTTTGTTATAATAAACTATATATATATATTATATATATAATATTTACATAAATATATATTAAAATTTCGGTCAGTTCGGTTCAAACCAAAATTTTTTTGGTAAAAACCGAATCGAAATTTAATTCGGTTTTCTTTTTTAAAAATCAAACCGAACCGAACCACTAAAAAACCGAACCAATCAGTTCGATTCGATTTTTCAGTTTCGGTTCGGTTTTGCTCACCCCTACTTAAAACACTTGCTTAGCATATCTCACAGCAACTTACTCAATGACATTGTATTCTTCAGAGCATCCTGCAGACCGGTACTCAGTACCACTATATTCTTCGTATCCATCAATCTCAATCCTGCTATGCAGCCACTGTGTTCCTGTGATCAAGAAAGAGGAATCATATACCTCAGGATCACATAATGCATAATTTACTAAAATAGAGAGACAAGAAATTCTTAATTTTATCATCTCAAATTCATGAAGCCCTCTAAATAGACCAGCATAAAATGCCATTTAGTGATTGCCATGAAAAAAGATGAATAACCAAATGTATAGTCTCATACAAAGAGAATGATGCAGTTATACTTTGTGCCTTTATCAGACTTCACATGTGTTTATAATGAAGACATCTGCAAACATCCATGTCTAATTAACAGTTTGGATGACAATGTGAAAAAAACTGCTCTTAATCCCAACTGTTATGCAGCATTCTCTTTTCCATGCAACAGTTTACGAACTTTGCCTAATTGTTAAGATGCCCAAATTGAAGAGTTCAGAGGCCTCTGAATCACACTGGTCTTTGCAAAGAGCAAGATGAGGAGGGAAAATGGAAAAACAGAAAGGGACATATTTGTTAAAATTGCACTGAAGTTTGAGAAACAGATGACAACAAAGTTTCAGAAGAGCATAACAAATTCAACATTTAATAAAGTCAAGGCAGAGTACAGCGAATTCGAGGCAAACTTCAACAAGAGGTTGGAAGGAGGAAAGAAGAAGAAAATTGCAACCTTAAGGCTTTTCTCACAGGAGACAATAAAGTTTGATAGAAGAAAGCTTCATATCATTTTGTGGGTACAATCACTATTGATCAAGGATAAAATCAGATTTTAGTTTGGGATTTTTTTGAATAAAATTAGTTTTTATTTTTTTGTATACATGACCTTCCACCAGCCCTTGAAAAGCAAGGAGCAAGGAGCATTGAGTCTTGTACACAGGGGACACCTTTTTCATCAATACTTTAGACTTAATTAAACATAGCAGACTCATAATATTTTATGCTTCTATTAGGACTATTTTGGTACTGAAAATTTAAGAGCATTTAGGAATTACTAGCCTTCTCCCACCTCCAAGTCCAAGTACTTTATTAATTAGATATCCCAAAAGGAATATGGAGAGGTTTGTACATTAATCGTTTGGGAGTTGAGACTAGGGAGAGGTTCTCGTGTTAAGCCGGTCCCAAGCCCAGATAAAGGAGGGTTGCAGTAAGTGACAGTCAGCGTAAAATTGTCACGTCTCATGAACAACTATCAGAGGACGTAGATCAGAATCGTTTAGAGTGGAAACAAAGAATCCATACAAGCGACCCCAATTAATTTTGGGATTAAGGCTGAGTTGAGTTGAGCTGGGAATTGGGACTAGTGTTTAGGAACATTTCAAAACTAAGAGGCTAAGAAAGCATGATAAAGGTGGGAGGCAAATATGATTGGGGATCAATATAAGACAAGAAAAATCAAGTTTTTATGACAGTTCAAAGAACAAATTCGAACGCAAATAGTAAATCTTCTCCTTAGTGCACATTACCCCTATTTTCTCCTCCTCTTCCTTCTTCTCCCCCACTTTCTCCTTGTATTTCATTTTCACCAGCATAACTCAAATTCCCTAATTCCAGAATTTTCTAGCAACTTTTCTTTTTTCAATCAAATCAGCAATCTTAACAGTATTGAAACCATGAACCCTAGAACATTTGTTTTCTACTTGATTATATCAGCTGCTACTAGTTGTCAAGTCATAGCTCATCTACTTTTAAATCTGTACTGCATCATGTCTTTTAGATCAGAACTGCAAGATTTCAATGAAGCTGGAAAGTATTACTGAAAATATGATCCATATTAGCCAATGGATCAATAACCTACAATCAGAGCAAATATAAAAAAATTAAAATGAATTAGTATGAAACAAAAGCCAAGGCAAGTCCAAATTTTCACTTTATCAGATGAGGGTAATCCCCTAATTATTCCAATTGGATTACTCAATTCACTTCTTGAATTAATGAGGAAATTTATTTAAATTTTCCTACCACATCAAAACATAAGGTAACAATAAATCCAATGTGTCTGTGCCTCTCCCAAAAATAATTTCTCACACTATATCTTTCAATCCATCATGGAGTTGCCTTGAGAGATGTTAACCAACCTTCTTTTGTTTTTTCTCTTTTTATGTAAACATTGTATTGGGCATTGGTCGATGCTGTGGTAAAAGTTATAGATTCAAGAAAGGAAGTATACAGGTTCACGTTCTGAAAGCAGCTGTTTATCTAAAGATGGTGAAGGATAGGACTCACCAAATTCTACCTCTCAGCACCCGACTTTATAGGCCATAATTGGGTAATGGCCTAGAAAATTTGTATAATGTGATCTCAAAATGCTAATAATGATTGTGGATCATATAAAGTGAACTATTTTGAGGCATCCAAAAAAAATTTCCTTTGGAGGGAGTGAGGAAGGCAGAGTTCTAAATAATACCCCTGATATGTATTGGAATTTTAGGGGCTGATTTGAGCGATCCTCTACTGGTGATGCAAGAATCAAAGTGAAACTAAGATTTGATTATTTGGTTTTCAACTTTTGTAATTATTTATTTGACTACGTTTCTTCATTATAAATTACTGCACGTAACAAGATTATTATAATATTTAGTTAAATTTTTCATTTAATATCGATCTGAGTATTCTTGCTAATTTTGTCAAAGAATTCACAATAGCAGCAGCCGATTCAGTCCGATTCAGCCCCAGTCCATTACACGATTTCTGATTCCAAAAACGTTTCCAGTTTCATTATTTAAAACCATGGGGGAAGGGGGAGGAGGGAAAAAGAAAAATTGAGGGTCCTGCTGGAATAGAAAAGAATGCTCTCACCAAGGTTATAACCATTACCTGAAGGAAGGTGCTCCATGGAAATAATTCTGCCCCCAATCCAGGGAACTATTTTTAAAATCCAATCACCACTTTTCAATTCAACTGGGAGTCTAGAAAGTTCTGCTCCCTTGGGTCCAGAAATCTCTTCAACATCGGGAATAAGCTTAGAACTTTCTGCATTTAACAATTTCACAATGAGTAAACAATATCACATACCTAACATATTCACATGTGATATACGTCACTAAGCAAAGTTCAGGAGTTATAAGTAAATTTATGTACATAGAAAAAATAAATTTGTTAAATATCCTAATGTGAAAGGAGAATGCAAGAGAGATAGAATGCTGTATTTTACAGTTCTCACTTTAATAAGGGAAAAAATTAGAAGACAAACAAAGAAGAGCACAACTCCTAATTGTCTAGCAACAAGGGGAAATTGTGTGTTGTAGGGACAGTTGATATTCACCCACATAAAATGTGAATTTCTAATTATTTTATCAGCAAATGAAATTTCCAAATGTAAATATTGAAAATGGAAGGATGTTACTTTTAGTCACTGAACTTTCAAATTTTTCCAATTTCGTCTCCATCAAATTTCAGCAAATTAAACCATTTTTTGATGTTTTACTTTCAGTTACATCCTTAAATTTTCAAACTGACTTGCAATCCAAAATGGGCACCAAATTACCTATTAACAGCATTTAACTGTAGAAACCTAATAATCCTATAAATTCAAACCCAAAATCCATCAACTTTGAGAACCCATAACTGATCCCAAGCCAAAGACAGCAATATATAACCATATCAAAAACTAAAAATGTTGTCGCTAAAAGAAAATCTGAGGAAAGAAAGCAAAAAGGGAAAGAGGAGCTTTCAACTATGAATTCAAACCTTATCTGCTCATCATAGAAGCATACCAATGGCATATCATGAAATAAAAGACAAACTAAATATAAAGAACTTGAAAATACTGAAACTAAAATAGGGCTTGGCCAATTGAAATATAATGAAAGAAGACAATGAAAAGAATGAGAACTTCACACCACATATCGCATAAACATAGAAGATATTTAAGCCATCAATCCAATGCATCAAATTAATTTTGATGATGAAAACTATAGCAAGGCTACAGTAGATATTGATCAAGTTAAAGAGAAGGAAAAGGGAGAAAGGAGCAGCAATCTAACAGTCTTACAAGAGAAATATTACCTAAACGACTCCTGTATTGTTTCTCACTAATGGATACCATCTCAGAAACATCATTTTCTGAAGGCATCCTAATTTGCACAATATCTCCATCCATGCCCCATGAATCAACCTGTTTAAGAACATATTCAAAATGATTTGTAAAACAAATATGTCCAGTATTACAATGCTAACTCTAAACCAATGTCACATGACTACAAAGGATGTACCATTACACCTCCACCAAGCAATAATTGCACATGCAGCCGTCTTTCAGGCCTCTTCCAAGAGCCTTCTGTTTTGGAAACTCTAACAGTAACAACTGAAGATTGAAGTTCAGCAACATAGTGTGTGAACAGATATCCACCTTTGGTGAATTCATATCCATCGCCATCATCTTCAAATAGTTCACCTTTGGCTTTCCCTGCAAATGAAAAGAACTGATTCACACAGCCCTTTGGCAGCTGATAAACACACAGTCATGCACATGAGAATATAGAGAGAGATAAAGAGAGAGGAACAACGTAGGAAAATTATGTTGCCTAATTTTCTACTTCACAAAATACTAGAGAGAAAAGGCCCAGAGGCAAGTTAAACATTACAATTTTCTTTAGGTTCCTCGTTAGGCAATTTTTTGTTAGAACAATTACATTTATGATATGCATCTAAAATTATTTTGCTTCACTATTAAATTCATTTTTTAAATTTTTTTTATACATTCAATACATAATAGATTCAACCATGAAATTTACTCAACAATCTAGCATGATTTATGTTTCTAATGTTAGATCTACCAATTTGAAGTATGGGAGAGTGAAACACAAAACTTTATGTTTGTTGCTTATTTATGTTTTCAACCAATCCCTTATGTTTGTTGCTTATTTATGTTTTCAACCAATCCCTTATGTTTGTTATTTGTCGTGGTTTTATCAGTATCTTAAAACCAACCATGCACCGTTATTGTTGGAGTGCTGAGGTTTTTATTTAGATGTTGCTTAGTTATTTTGAATTTTGGAGGGGAATCTGTGTTTGGTTTTCTGTTAGACAGCTTGCTATTCCAGCAAGTTAGTGGGGCAGTATGGCTGTTTTTAAGTGTTTAAGTAGTCTAAGCATGGTTTTGTTATGGGGTAAAGCCAAGCATGGTTAAGCATGGAAGATATCTACTTCTGTACCTTCTATCTTGTAACTAGAGCTATATATACAACTCAACTCAACTCAACTCAACTAAGCCTTAATTCCAAAATTAATTGGGGTCGGCTATATGGATTATTTGATTCCACTCTAAATAATTTTGGGCAACGTCTTCTGATAATTGTAATGCCTCTAAATCATATTGTATTCCTCTCCTCCAAGTTAGTTTAGGTCCATGCACCGTTATTATTGGAGTGCTGAGGTTTTTATTTAGATGTTGCTTAGTTATTATTTTGGTTTTCTGTTAGACAGCTTGCTATTCCAGCAAGTTAGTGGGGCAGTATGGCTGTTTTTAAGTGTTTAAGTAGTCTAAGCATGGTTTTGTTATGGGGTAAAGCCAAGCATGGTTAAGCATGGAAGATATCTACTTTTGTACCTTCTATCTTGTAACTAGAGCTATATATACAACTCAACTCAACTCAACTAAGCCTTAATTCCAAAATTAATTGGGGTCGGCTATATGGATTATTTGATTCCACTCTAAACAATTTTGGGCAACGTCTTCCGATAATTGTAATGCCTCTAAATCATATTGTATTCTTCTCCTCCAAGTTAGTTTAGGTCTACCCCTTGGAGGAGAGTTAATTTGGAGGAGAGGAATACAATATGATTTAGAGGCATTACAATTATCAGAAGACGTCGCCCAAAATCGTTTAGAGTGGAAACAAAGAATTCATCAAAAGAGGCATTACAATTAGAGCTATATATACGCTAAAGAAATGAATCAGAAGTGGCCTGCTATAAGAGGTTCAGTTTACAGAACCTAATTTGCAGTTTATGCTGTGTTTATTTGTGAGAAATCTCTGCCCTACCATTTCTCAATAGTTATAATATTCTTCTGATAAAATGCTGATAACAAAAACAGATGCAAGCAAAAGTCATGCTTCATAGTGCAGCCCTAAAATTAATTATTATGCCTTCAATTGAAAATTTTGAAGGTTCTGCTTTATGAAAAATAATATCCATCAAATTACCATATTCATCTAAGGCTACAAGGAGGGTTAAGTCATCGGACAAATTGGCTTCACCAACATGCTGATGAGGGAGACCCAAAGGAATTATTGATCCACCTTGCAAATATAAAGTTGGTAAATCCTGTTACACATGGGAAAGAGTCAGGGAATGAAAAATATGTCTTCAGAAAAGAAGCAACATAAGAGTAAGACATGCTATGATACCGGATGTGAATCGTCAAAATCAAATCTCAACCAGATTCCTTTGGGCAGAGTATTCTGCATATTGTCTGTTCCCTTGTCGGGAATTGTGCTACAGCAGATGAAAAAGAACATTAGTATATTTCCATGGGGTGTTGCACAAGATGGAGCTTCCCAAACAAACAGCTGTCTTGTTAAGATTCAAATTAGTAAGCTTCAACTGTAGTAGTTATTAGAAAACAAAGCAATGTTCCATTTCAATAAAAAATAAATAAATAAATAAAGATAGGAACCTATAAAAATAACTGCAAAGAAGAGGACATTAAAATTGTGATCTTTGCATCAGGCTACATGATCAGGCATGGATGGATAGCCCATTCCAAAATCAGCTTCCTGGGAACCAGCTTTCAACATCCTTTTGGACATTAACAGGCTCAACAACCAAAATCCAGAGCTAATGTGCTACAAAACTATGTTAACTCTGGTGGAGAAATTTGAGGTGGGTTTCAATGTAGGTGTAATATTTATTTACTGTTGGACCACAATATGTAGGATGAACAAAAAAAATTTCCTAGTAACAAACATAGAGTCTACAGAAATTGTACTCTATATAAATACTTAATGATGTGTCTTCAGAGTATTTATACATCCAGCAGTGACCAGATTCTAGTGTATCTAAAAATCATTGTTTATCATACATATGAACATATCCAAATGGATTAATGAACTAATTTTCATCAGAAATTTTCAAGCAACCAAGATATCCAACAGCTACACAGCAGATGCCTTGCTGCCAGTGCCAGTGCACTGAAAACATTTTCTTTATCAACTCAATAAGTGAAGTCACTTCTCCCTTGAATAGATATGACTTGCAATAAATTTAACAAAAGTGACCAGATGTGCTTGATCAGCAAGGTACTTTATTAATGTCACATTGTTCTGGGGTCCTCAAAAATTTTTCTGTTTAAACCACAATGAACTGGTGAAATCAGTCAACCGAAGTTTTAGAAAACTGACTACTGTTTCAGATAATTGATTTTTCAGCCTAATCTCAGTTCTCAAACATGACAGCCCATTTTTCTGAATGGAAAACAATATTTTCTTTGCCCTTATCCTGAGAAAACAGTGACAACTTGTCCACTGCAGCACATTTTGAAAATCCCAGCTCCAATAGTTACAAATGCTACCACACAAAATGTAAAGCACAATTACCAACTATCAAAGGGGAGAGAGTGCCCAGTTGTAAATGTGAAAAATAAGCAGGTGGATGCTAGTAAGATAAAAAATTAATATGAAAGGGAAAAAGAAGTAAAAAAACAAAATAAATAAATAAATAATAAATAAACAAGTGGCACAATGATAAAAGTCTTGAAAATAATTAAAAAAAGGATAAGGGAATCAAAATCTGCAAGAACAAAAATCAGTGGAGCTGTATGAGTGAAAAGATGCATATGAATCAGGCAAGGAAGACATTTTTGTAGTTCAAACCTGAGAAGGCATGGACCCAATATCAAACTGCTAATCAATTAGGTTAGAGCAGAAATATACCGCTAGCTCAGTTGGTTAATCAACAGATTCTTAAATTGAAACCCATAACCAAAAACCAAAAATAATAAGTTCAATTATTCAATTCTTTCAATTTGATTTTTCAATTCTGGTTCCTCATCCTTTGATCACCCCTAACATGTGGCAAGGGATTAGAGAAAATGTTGAGAATTGAGAATTTACTTAGATACTCTCTAGTTATTTTGCATTTTGGTGGGAAATTTGTATTTTGAAATCTGTTATAGATGCTTGCTGTAATAGTAAGGCTGCCTAGTGAAGTTCAGTTTACATAATCTGTTTGTTGTGCTGTGTGTGTGAGCTGTGTTTGTCCTTGTGTGTGTTCTACAGTTTTCTGCCCTCCAAAATCCAACATGGTATCAGAGCTTTAGATGATTTTTGAGGGGTTTGTGGGTGAGAGAAAACAAGTGAGAAAGCTTCCTCAAAAGACCTTAAACACCTAAATATTCAGTCTGTGACTTCCAGCAATTTTTCTGCTCCTCCACCTGTTTTTTCTGGTGAAAACTACCAGATTTGGTCTATCAAAATGAAGGCTTACTTGAAAGCCTATGATCTCTGGGATGCAGTGGAAATTGGAAGAGATCCACCTCCCTTGAGAGCCAATCCTATGGTTGCCCAAATCAAGCAACATAGTGAAGAATGTTCAAAGAAATTCAAAGCTTTGTCTTGCATCCACTCAGCCATGTCTGATGTGATTTTGACAAGGATTATGGCTTGTGAGACAGCCAAGGAGGCCTGGAAAAAGATTAAGGCAGAGTTCCAAGTCAGTGAGAAGACGAGGCAAATGCAAGTCCACAACTTGAGGAGTGAATTTGAGATGCTGAGGATGAAGGACTCAGAATCTGTCGAAGAATACTCTGACAGATTGATGAGTATAGTCAACAAAATTAGGCTTCTTGGTGAAGATCTAAGTGATAGGAGAGTTGTTGAGAAGGTGTGTGTTAGTTTCCCTTAAAAATTTTGAGGCAAAAATTTCATCTTTAGAGGACTCTAAAAACCTGAACCAACTCACTTTGCAAGAGCTGGTGCATACTTTACAAACACAAGAAAAAAAAAATCATTGAGAGAGGAGGAGTCCTTAGAAGGAGCATTTCTTGCTTCACAGAAAAAAGAAAGTAAAGAAGGCAATAGCAGCAAAACTGAAGACAAGAAAGGAAGATTTTCCCCTTGTTCTCATTGTCAAAGAACTAATCATCATGAAAGCAAAATCTGGAAGAAAATGCAGTGTAGGCATTGCAATAGATATGATCACATTGAAAAATTTTGCAAGCTCAAACAGAATCAAAAGCAGCAGCCCCCTTCTCAGCAAGTCAATTTCATTGAAGATCAACATCAGGTTGTTAATCATTTGTTTATGATGTCTCAGATTTCTCAACAAAGGGACAAGAATGTTTGATTTGTGGACAGTGGATGCACAAGTCATATGGCCAAGGATGTTTCTCTTTTTACTTCTTTGGATAAAAACTTCAAAACTAAGGTCAAGTTGGGCAATGAAGATGTGGTTCAAGCACAAGGAAGAGGTTCAATTGCTGTACAAACTAAGGAAGGTACCAAATTGATTTCTAATGTTTTGTTTATACCAAGTTTAGGTCAAATTTTGCTGAGTGTAGCTCAAATGACAGAGAGAGGTTATTCTGTGTTTTTTAGGAATGGCTACTGCACTATTTATGATCCAAATGAGTGTGAGATAGCTTGTGTCAAGATGGTTGACAGAAGTTTCCCTTTGGACTTTGATTATACAATGAAAATATTAGCGTTTTTGAACTGCATGAAAATGCTATAAATGATGAAAATGGAATCCAGTGAAGAAGAAACCAAAATTAAGTCATGAAGATACTAATTCAGGTCCTATGGTTACTGGAAATTCAAGAAAAGTTTAGAAAAACAATCTGCAATTGTTCTTTCTGGTTCAGAAAATAAGTGCCCTCTTTATTCACAAGCTGTTGAGACCAAATTCTTCCAAGAAGGGTGTAACTTTGCTGTGTTTGAATCCAATAATTATGAAAAGGATCCAGGAATTAGTGTTTGGCAGAAAGCTTTGGCGAAAAAGCTGTTTATGACAAAAAAAAAAAATTTTAAATCAAGCTTGAAGACTGCAATTCTGAGAAGCAGCCTCCTGACATCCTAACCAAGCCTATTCCTAGGCCAAATCTGAGATATTAAGAGAAATGTTTGGAGTATCAAAGAAAATTCTCAAGGAGTGTTGAGAATTGAGAATTTACTTAGATACTCTCTAGTTATTTTGCATTTGGGTGGGAAATTTGTATTTGAAATCTGTTATAGATGCTTGCT
This sequence comes from Vernicia montana, assembly GCA_949750685.1. NCBI lineage: Eukaryota > Viridiplantae > Streptophyta > Magnoliopsida > Malpighiales > Euphorbiaceae > Vernicia > Vernicia montana. The sequence goes on along the minus strand of CATKHJ010448103.1, from coordinate 9,955 downwards.
ATAATGGTAAGGCTGTCTAGTGAGGTTCAGTTTACAATACCTGTGTTTGTTGTGCTCTGTGTGTAAGCTGTGTTTGTGCTTGTGTATGTTTGAGAGTTTTCAGCCCTCCAAAATCCAACAGAAAAAAGGCCATTACCAAATTATGGCAATGGCAAGTAGGAACCCAAAAGGCAATTTGGGAGACAGCACACTCTGTTTTGCATGAAGTGAGTACTATCAGACCTGCAATCCTTCATTGCAAACTTAAGTTCTGACCATTGCAGTACATAATATTCCTATATCACAGAGTTATAATTTATAACCAATAATTAACAGAGGTGATTATAAACCAATTCATGTTGTGTACAACGATATCAGGCCACTAAAGTCAATAAAAGTTAGTATCATAACCTAGTGAGTTATCCCAAGATAAAGAGAAAAAAAAACCTTGCATAGATCAGAAGTGGACCCAACAGGAAGGAATTTTCAAGTGTCCTTAAGCTCAAATCTTTAGGATCTGCATGAGCAATTTGCATATACCTATTAACCACTGAAAAGAATGTAGGAGTCCTTTAAATTGTATTTAATTATTCAAGAGCATAAGATCGTACCAGCAAAAAAAGTAGGAGTTGCCACTGGACTTCCCGTGGTGTGAGCTGCATAAAATAGAGTGTATATGTGTGGTATCAGGCGATAACGTCTCTTCAGAGCAACACGGCAAACTTCTTCACACTAATGGAACTGAAGTCAGTTCATAATGAACGTAGCAACAAAACAGGATAAGTAACCTACACTTACTTAAGAGGTGATATATACAATTCAGAAAGAGATAACAAAGATAGGTATAGATACATCAAATTTTCATATATTATATTATCTACTAATTCATTTATAACAAGAATTAAACAAGCTAGTGGCAGGCTTTGTAATTTAATCCTTGGTTTTGGCATGGTGGGTTTAGAGTACGCCTGTCAAGAGGAGAGCCTTTCCAACTCTTGACCCTGGCAAATGGACAATGTGCAACCCAATCCACCTTGAAATGAAACCTCAATTAATTCTTCAGATTATGCCATGTACATGAGATCAACTGTGCTCAAGCGATATGGTTCTCCTTTAAATACCCCAATCATTTATCTTTTGAGGGAACTTGAAACTCTCAACCACACTTTCTCAAGCCTCGACTGAATTTGCATACATTCCTAAGCTATATCACAGCACAACCTTCCCTTTGTCACTTCATACATATTCTCCTCTCATGTAGACCACTCACCTACTTGCCCACCCCTCAATTGTTACCACCTAACCCTCAAAAGGGGGCATTGCCTTTCTAGTTCCACGTCACAACAACCTGCCAAATGCACAAGTCCATTAAGCTTGCCTACCTGTCCACCCATGCCTTGTCCTTTCTTGTTCTTTACTTGTGCGAAGCATTGTTTAGGTGACTCTAGCCCTCTCCCTCTTCCTTATAATAGCGTATTACAAACCAACCCCCCACCCCCTGGCATAAATACAGTATGCAAGCATGTGATATCGTGGCATTGTTATGTAACCCATCTTACATACATAAAAGATTTATTTGAGAAGCAAAATTATCACTACATTAGATGCTTCACTGGAATTTTTACATGCATATCATTTGGTGGTCACTATCAAATTGCTAGCGCATTGACAAACCTCTTCTCCAAAAGACCATGGTTCGTGGTCAGAAGTGCCCATTTCAGAATGGCCACGGCAGAAAGGAAACATTGCACCTACACCCATCCACCTTCCAAAAAGCTTGGGTGTGGCATTTCCTGCAAATCCACCAATATCAGGTCCTGAAAGTGGCTGACCACTAAGTCCCTGTTAATAAAGTAAAAACAAAATTAGAGCCAATAATAATGTGGCAAGAGATGAATTCAAAATCTGCTTTTGTTTGCAAGGTAATTTATTTATCTATACTCAGATTCAATGATAAATTCATGAAAATAAGGAAAATTTTCTGAAGATAAGGGGTGGGATTATTATAAGGAAAACAAAGTTATTGTCATGGGTTAGAATTCCTGGGGTTGTGCTTTGGTAAGTGCCACTATTGGATTTCAATGGGTTTGTATGGAGATTTAGAGCAGGAACCAAGCATTTGGAGGGCTCTCATTTTAGAGCTATGTACAAGGAGATGAGGAATGCATCCCTCTGGCTGTTTTGTGGGCTGCTAGGAGAGAATGGAATTTCAGAGAATTCGAGAATGTAGAAAATTTGTTGGAGACATGAAAGAAAAATTGAGTGCACGGTGCATACTCTCTGTTGTTTTGTTTGGGTAAATTTTGCTAATAGTCTTCATATATGATGCTAGTACACTTCATACCTCTGGAACATTCAAATCTCCCACATTTCACCAGGCAAACAACAGAATTCCAAAATTACTTACCAATTGAAGTACCATGGAAATAGACATGTGCATATGATCCCAATTTGAAAGGTTATCTCCCGTCCATGTTGCAGCACACTTTTGACTACCAATGAATCCAGCTCTAGTAAGAACAAAGGGACGCTTATTTTCATTAGCTAATTTCATGCCTTCAAATGTTGATCTTGCCATCAGCATGCCATATACCTAAAGCAAGGACTTCAGCTTCAGAAATTATTTGGGTATCAATGGTAAATACAAATAAAACAATCACAGAATTAATCTATTTGTAAAGTACATTAGCACAAATCATTCTGCTGTTAAAAGATAACAAGAGTAAGGCTCAAGATGAGTACATTGTGATAGTATGAGTGGTCTTGACAACCTCCAAGTTCATCATCCCCTCGATGAATGTTGCTTTTGGGCATCGTCTTTGTTACTGTCTGAAAAGTGAAATAATAAACTGAAGTTTTCAGTGAAATAATAAAGCGAAGTGGCACTCCAGAAATTGCAAGCATGAGAAATACACTATGGGAGTCACCTTAAAAATTGCTGGCTCATTCATATCATTCCATATGCCATCCACACCATTAGAAATAAAATCTTTAACCAGACAAGCCCACCAAGATCGAACTTTTGATTGCGTGAAGTCAGGAAAAGCACAAGGCCCAGGCCACACCTCCCCTGAAAATGGATAACAAAACTATAACAATTTTTTTCTTTTTTTTTTTTTTGGGGGGGGGGGGGGGGAGAAGGTGGAAAAATACAGTTAATTACTGATGCAAACTGAAAACACACCAATGAAAGGCCTTCCATCTGCTCTTTGAATCCAAACATCATTTTTAGATCCACTATCATAAACAGAATAACCTTCTTCACATTTGATACCAGGGTCAAGCATCCAAATTGCTTTAAAACCGCTATCATGCAGTTCTTTCACCAAAGATTGTGGATCTGGAAAACGTTCCTGAAATAATTCATAACAAAATCTCCCAATCAAGGTTGATAATTGCAAGTAATACCCTTTATTCAAAAGACCATTCTTGGTCCTTAGTGAATTTGGCAAAAGACAGCAGCTAATAAAATTGTAAAGCAAAGTACTAAATGCATCCAGAAGTACAGATGATTATTCATTTCCCATAAAATTTCCATAAACCAGTGTTGCTCCAATAAGGAAAGATTTAGGAGGGACAATCTGAATGTGACCTGAGTATTTATATACTTGCACAAGGTGGCTTCCTTTAAAGATTTGAACAACTGAGAGTCAGTATATTTGCATCCTTAGACTAGTACTATTAAGTAGCAAGGCAGGTTTTAGAGTCCAAATTGTAATAAGTTTATCATCCAGAGGATCTAAGGGAGACATACCTGGTCAAACGTGAAACAGCGAAAGCCATCCATGTAGTCAATGTCCATCCATATGACATCACAAGGTACACCCTTCTCCCTGAATGTCCTCGCAATCTGCAAATAGAAAAGGCTCAACAACCAGAAGAAAAAGATAGATGATGTCTAATCATCAAAGGGCCTATAGTGCAAGCAATAGACAAAACTTTGCAAACGAGGAATATTAAATTGCCTTTACACGATTAATAAAACAGTCTAGCTTGAAATCCCAAAATGGTCAACATACTGACTTCATAAATGGATCAAAATCCTACCTCACGAACCCTCTTATCAGAATCATAGCTCCAACGGCATTGTTGATAGCCTAAGGACCACTTCGGAGGCATAAAAACAGCTCCTGAGGACAGGTATGCAGCACAAATCACTACTAAAATGATATTGAAAAAAATAAAACAAACAAATAGATGTTTTTTAGATAAGAAAAAGGAGAAAGTATAAAAAAGTACTCTGTGGTTTAGAGCATTTTCACTTTAGGGTCTGAAATATTTGTTGACAAAAAGGGCTATGTGTTTCATTCCGTTAGCAATTTAGGATCTGAAGCCCTAACGCCGTTAATATGTGCTGACAAGGCATTGATGTGCCATAGATTCTAAATAAAAAAATGTTTCTTCTGAATGACATGGTAGTCAACTAAGTAAGATGTGACCCATTATTGATTAAAAAACTATATTTAGAATTTTTAAGTAAAATGTAAAATAATTTTCTAATTTTTATTCACAATTGTAACAAAATAAAAAATTGAAACTTATAATTAATAAATTTAAATTCATTCTAAATTTCTAATTAAAAAATAAAAGGAAAGTGTTGTAATTTATGAAAAAAGAAAGTTAAATTTCACAAATGGTATAAATTAAACCCAACTGTAATCCTATATATATAAAAAAAAATTCAATTCCTAGCACCATTATCTAAAGAACAAATACAGTTAAATTACACAAAATCAAAATACAAAACGAAGAAAAAAAAAAGTAATTAGTAATAATAAATCCAAAAGCTAAGTGTTGAAATATCCAGATAATTTATCTTTCCAAATCTTACAAAAAAAATTGCAAAATTCAACATCTTCAAAGCAGTCTTGAAATACATCTTCACACCCAGAACCCATCCAAGCAATTAAGAAGCCAAAATCCTAGTCGGCTTCTTCATTTACTCTTCAATGGCGGCAACAAATTCAGATATAGAGTTCTATGATGCTAGTGTACTCTTCAATCATAACAACAAATTCAGATCTAGAGTTTTGTGATGCTGATGTACCCTTCAATCGTAGCAACAAATTCAGATCTAGGATGCTAGTGTACAAAAGAGGAAAGAGAATATAAAAAAAAAAAAAAAAAAGGTAGAAAATACAACAACTCTAACTCGTGTGAAGCCATGAGGCTGTAACTACCATCTAGGAGCAGTGATAACATCAAGAAGGGTGTGACTATGAGTGTGGGTGTTGTTGGGTTGAGGTGGAATTCATGGGTGTTTTGTGGGATGATTTTCAAGTAGACTTTGTTTGTATGCAAGAGATGTATTTGTTGATATGTTGGTTCTTGGAAAAAAAAATTCAAAAGATTTATGTGATTTGATCAAAAAAATTCAAAAGATATATTTGTTGATTTATGCAATTGAAAAAATTATTGATTTTTTTTCATTTGAATAAAATCAAAATTTATTTATCGTTTTTAAATTTCTAGAAAAAAAAAAATTAATTAATAGCATTAGTAGGTCTCATTTTACTTGTTGCCATGTCATTTAGAAGAAATATTTTTTATTTAGAATCTATGCCACATCAGTGCCTTGTCAGCACATATTAACGGTGTTAGGGCTTCGGATCCTAAATTGTTAACGGAATGAAACACGACCCCTTTTTGTCAAAAAAAATTTTCACATACCCTAAAGTGAAAATGCTGTAAACCACAGGATTTTTTTTTGTACTTTCCCCTAAGAAAAAATATTATTGAGAAAGAAAGAAATGAGAGTAATGGAGGACAAGAAATCCTCCTATAACTCAAAAACAACTAATTTACCAATTATCATTAATTGGATAATGGGTGTGTTAGAGTTGGTTTAGGTTAAACAGGTATAGAAACCCACAAAAATTTTAAAAGGATGGATGGCCATCTACATCCAAAACCCACTGTTTACCACTCTATATCCAGGACTACACACACCTTTCTCATCTCCTCCCCTTATTCTTCTTCCTTCTTCTCTTCTGACAGGCCACTACAGTCCTAGTGTCAATGAGTAACAGCTATTTGACCAATACACAGCTATTTCAGTGTGATGTCAGATTCCCAATACCAGAAGTAGAAATATTCTATCAGAAGGCTAAATTATGATAGATATCTATTAAAATAATAATACATAATGGCCAATACAATAATGTATCGGCCATTATTTAAAACTGTGCTAAGAAGGTTGATCACTGCTACTCATTCAGCAGCACTTTCAAGGTTTTGCTCATAAACTCACTTGTTGTAAACAGCACATTAAGAAATATCATAACAAAGAAAATTTATAGCATTTTACATTCTTGAAGCTTGTGCATTGAGCACTGCCAAACTCACTCTAGGAATTCAGTCATCAGTCCTGATGATTGGCTTAGAACCCACAACCCAACCTGCTTACTGCTAGGTCCTAGCCCCAATAATTTGATGTAAGAGTAATTAGTTTTCTTTCCAAAAAAGTACCTGGGACACCTTGCCATCTTTGGGGAACTTCTCCCACCCCACAACCAAAATCATATATAAAAAATAAAATAAGCCTTTCCATACGTCTCACTGCCTATCACCAAGGAAAGGACAGACCTTTGTGCGCATAAGGCTTAAATGTGAGCATAAACAATTTTCGCAGACAAAGACAGTCAAAAAGTGATACTAATACCTAATGCACTTTTCTTTCTTTCTCCCCCAGTTTCCCATCCCCTAATTGCAGGTTTTACAACTCATTTTGTTTAAACCTTCTATGTGAACATACAGAATTTTCTCATATAAAGATTATTGGAAATTGACATAATACCTAATGCACTAATCTTTTTTTTCATATACACTTCCCTTCCACTTTCTGCACATATTATCACTCATCTTGTTTCTCTTTGGTATGTATAAGTGCATACATTGGCACTTTTTTCAGAGTTAGCACAAGCTCTAATCAAAATAAGACACCCCAATATCAGTCAATCAATTTTCCAAGTCAAATCATCACATAAGCTATATATTGTATGTACGATGAAATATGAGTATAATCTAAGAAAAAAACCAACACAACATGCAAACAAAAATATCATCAAAAGAGACAGGATATATTCACAGAGCAAAAGCTAGAATGGTCAAGAAAATTACCGATAGCACGAGATAAAGATTTCAGAACATCTGTGGGTGAAGCAAAAGGACCAAATGTAATGACAGGATATGAGGCCGGGGCAATGAACTGAACTCTTGATTCCTTCCTCAGATCAATCTGTTTATGATATATAATGGTTGGCAGTAAATTAGGCAAAGATATAAAGGTGTACTTCAAGATTTTATGACAGTTATGTTTCAAGAACACCACGTTACCTCACAGCGCCGTGTGGTGTCAGCAAGGACCCCTAGTGCCTCTCCATTTGGAAGAACAGCCAGCACCCAAGGATGTGACTGGTACAAAGATGTAGTTCCAGGACCATAACCCCATGCATCTGTATTCCAGGTGAATACCTACATTTTCAAAATGAAACTACTGAAATTTAGATGTTGTGGGTTGTATCATAGAATTACTAATTTGGTTTGGATTTGAAAGGCTTAACTTCTCAGATTAACAAGGGAAGGGAGGTTTTGGGCTTGCGGTGCTGGGAATCTCTATAGAGTTGATTTGAGAACTCTAATCCGAGAGTAGAGATATTTTGAGACTGAAAAAAGTTGGCATTAAAATATGCAAACCAAGGTTTATTTTTGTGGTAGTTATAGCTATGTGATTATCAGAATTTTGCAATTATTGCATATACCTGCAAACTTGTGAAAATGTGAGAGTTTTTGAGTGTAGTGGAGGTTTGGGATTACAAGCAAGAGTCATCAAACTTTCATAATTTAATAAATGATCAAATTTTCACTGGCATGTCTGTAAACATAGACTTACAAAAGCAGGTTAACTGCCTATAAACATAGATCAACAAAAGATGGTTAACCCCATAATGGGTGCATGTGAGCAACTTTGTTACTTATGTTTTAGTAATGGGCTTCGGCTATTGCAATAAGAAGTATCAGAGTTATCACAGTAGCCACAATATACAAATGGCATGAGAAACAAAATGACTTACTCTCTTGCCAGTCCGCTCAAGTGATCCACTAACTTCTCCAGTTCCATAAAAGGAGGTACCATTAGGAAACTAAACCAGAAAAAATATATATTAGCATTCACATTAAAGATGCTAAAAGGAAGTAAATACAACTAGTATAAATAAACAACATAAAAGTTATTGGGCTAATAGATCTGTGGTAGTCGATTGTTTGTCTCGTAGAGCAGGAGGTCAGGTACCACAAACTCATCCTCTTCAAAGAATTTCCGATATACCAAAACAAAAAAACAAATTTACAAGTAGATGATACAAATACGGAACCAACCTCAAGTTTAACAATCTGCTGCCCTAAAAGGCATTCAAAAGTAGGGATATATAAAGGAAGAGAATGATTGTTGATCGGTGTGTCCCTATCTTTAGTATTAATGAAAGAAAGACTGGGATATGCAGCAAGTCTATCATCTGCAGAACAATCAAATCGGAAAACTCCATTCTCCAAGATAGGCTCAAAAATCATATCCCCTGAGAAGACATCAAAAGTGACTGTCTTCCTTTCATGATCACCCATTTTGGATACCAACGATGTCAACTTCTTATTAAGCCTCTTCTTTCTGAAACTGCAAATTGAATTTGTTAAGGTAATTAGCATAATTATAGGCAGATTTTAGGAATCATAAATTTGATTATATCAATTAATGTATAGATTCATTTTTCGTATAAATAGGAGACTCTCCTTATACTTAAAACAGACAGCAATAATACAATTCTTCTTATTTTGTAATAGAATTAACCCAAAAATATTAGAAATTGAATAAAATTTAAAATTTAAAAAAAAAAATCAAATCAAATCTATAACATGATTTTGAAAATAGATTGTCTAGTGTCTACTGGCTGCATGCATGTGGAATTGAACTTACATTTTCAGAAATCAAAATTAAAAATGCAGAAACAGTTAATTCACAAATGATATTTCATACTTGAAATCAATCAATCAGTGAATCAAAGAATCAAAAACTGAAAAAAAAAAAAAAAAAAAAAAACAAAAAACCTGGATGATTGAAAACGGAAATGAAGTGGCGTAAGTGAAAAGAGAAAGTGAGGAAGAGGAGCAGCAAGGTTGTAATTATAATGGCTCGGGCCTAACCTTGGCAGTGCTTGCCCACCTACTACTTGTTCCATTGGTGTGCTTTTTTTTTTTTTTTTTTTAATTATTTATTTATTTTGCATTTCTTATATATGGATTATATGCCTATTAGAGTGGGAAAGACGAGAAGTTTGGTAGGAGCTTTGGTACTTTCTCTTATTTGCCTGATCATGGCTCTGTCCGAATTGTTATAACATGAACCGAGTCCACAATGCATTGTGTACTAGAAGCAAGTAAATTTTTTTTTTCTTTCAAAATAATGACCTAGCTTGTTGTTTATGGCACATCAATTTCAAAGCTAAAAAAAAATTTCAATTATTTCCTCTTTTTTCTAAAATCTTCAACTGAGATTCAACAATTCTCATCAAAATCGTGAACAAGGATCATTAAAATCATGAAGCAGTAACCACGAATCATCAAGAATCGATCATTTTCTCTTCATCTCTCCTCCAAATTCTTGAACAGAAATTGAATATAACAATCAATGGCAGAAATTTTCCAAAGCGAAAATCAACATATTGTTCCAGCAATTGAATCTTCAATTCAAACTCTTGATTTGCCTATTGAAATAGTTAAAATCTATCTCTGTCAATCTCACTTTCTCTCTTTCTCTCAGTCTGTTTCATATTTATAGTTATAAGTTACAAAAACAAACATAGGTTATGAACAATAGGTTATAACAGGTTATGAACAATCATAGGTTTTAACAGGTTCGTAGATTAAACCTGTTAAAAATTATAGGTTCATAAGTTAAGCATTATAGGTTCATAAGTTAAACATT
>CATKHJ010447898.1:0-17977 GCA_949750685.1 Vernicia montana | reverse complement strand
AAAAAGGATTAATTAATTAATTAAAATTGATTTTTAATTAATTAACTAATTGAGAGTTGGTGGAAGATTAAAAAATGATTAATTAATTAATTAAAATTAATTTTTAATTAATTAATTAATTGAGAATTGGTGGGAATTTTAGAAAAGGATTAATTAGTTAATTAAAATTAATTTTTAATTAACTAATTAATTAATTAGAAAGAGAGTAAACCTAATGAGAGAGAGAGAGAGAGAGAGAGAGAGAAAACAAATTGGAAGATTCACAAAATATTTTTAGTGTGTTTTGAAGTGAAGGGAAAGGGAGTATTTATAGAAAAAGTGGGGGTCGAAAAAAGACCAAAAGGGTACAAAAAAAGTAGAAAAAAGGAGGGGCAAATTCGAAATTGGGCGAAAAAGGGACGGAGCCGCGGAGACAGGTTGCGGAGCCGCGCGGGGCCTACACAGCTCCGCGAGGCCTCTACGCGGAAGTCGCTGGGAGGCCTTGCAGCTCCGCGCAGAGGTCTGCGGAAGCCCCAGGCCTCTGCGCGGCTCCGCGGAGCTTCCGCGCGGAAGCCGCACGGAGGCTCTGCGGCTCCGCGCAAAGGTCTGCGGAAGCCGCAGGCCTCTGTGCGGCTCCGCGCAGAGGCCTGCGGAAGCCGCACGCCTCTGTGGGGCTCTGCGCAGAGGCCTGCGGAAGCCGCACGCCTCTGCGCGGCTCCGCGAGACTGCAGGCTTTGGCTCGCATTTTGGAGCTTTTCGGGTCAGTTTTCGAAGGTTCTGGGTCAGTTTCTAAGGTCTGAAAAATTACCGGTCAGTGTCGTTGGATCCAAAATTAATTATCGGACATTTTGACAATCAGTTTAGAGGAAATTGAGTCATTTTCTGGAAAAGGTTGTCTAGTACAAAAAGTCTGGTCGGGGTCAGAAAAGTGATATCGGTCTGTGTTGGAGAGAAATAAATCGTTTACCTTTCGGGGGCGCTGCCCCCTTGACCCTTGCCCGCTAACCGGCTAGTGGGACTACCATACCGGCTCTGCATAGCGCACGAAAATTAGCAGGTGTCAAGTTGCAGCATCTTAAGGGTGCAAAATTGAGGGTTCACATATACCTTGATATCTTTTTAAGATATGATAAATACCTGAACATGGATTTACTGATTATGATCCTAGATATGTGTATATCGTATAATGTGCTAGTATAGCATCAAGTAAGGGGGTTCTACAGGTTTAGGTGACCTTAAGTCTCCCTATGCCCTAGAACCTTCACATCTCAAAGACAAGATGTGACACTCCCAAAACCTATAAACATCAAATATGAGAAGCTAGAATAAGAATCAGAGGCTCAATAAGCTAAGGTTAGCCGAACCTAAGTTTGGTAAGCTCAACTGTACTTGTTTAAGACTTGAATTGATTTTGCTATGATTAGCATATGCATATAATTGCTAGAATGCCTAATTGATATGAATGAAATTAAAATTGAATATTAATGTGAACAAATGTGAATCATGCGTAATAAGGTGTAATTAAAATGCTAAAATTGTCAAATTTCTAAGTATGAAAGTGATTAAAAGTGTTAATGTGCAAACAAGTGTGGGTCCCATTTCGCCCAATGAAGAATTCAGCCAAGCATGGCCTAATGGAAAGATGAACATAAATTTCTTATTTTAAATATTTACTTAAAAATATCTTAAGAAAAGAAAGATAGATGTAGGTCCTACTTTTGACTAATTAAATTTTTATGTGTATAAAACATGTTTACATATTCATGTTCATTGAATCTAGACATCTTCCATAAAAGATAAATATCCATCAAGCTTCCAAAGGAAGCTAATTAATCTTCACCATCTATTTCAAGATTAAATTTCCACCACTTAATCTCATGATTCAATCTTCACCACACAATTTTAAAATAACAAATATTTAAGTCATTTTCTTCTCATTTTCCTACACAACAAAGAAAAGAAAATCCCACTCTCTCACTCTTCCTCATTTTAGCAAGTCTATAATCAAGCAAGGATCAAGGAATTCTAAGGTAATCTCTTCACAAAACCACTTTCATATGATGTCTTGAACTTGAAATCTTGATCATTTTCTTTGATTGTTGCACTTTCTTTCTTTCTTTCTTCCATGGTTGTTTTGGCCAACATAGTTATTAGAGGGGTAAACTCTTGTTTATCTAAAAACATGATAAAATGAGCTTGTATATGCGTGTATATGTTGGAAAAATTGGTTAATTTGAATGGGTATGTTGTTTATCGAACTAAGACTGATGCAGAATGATAATCTAGTAGGCAATTCGGATTTTATTTACAGATTTGATGACCTTAGAAGCAAAAGTAGGCTGAGAATAAAACATAAAAAATGATCATTGGTATGTGTAGTAATTACCAGTGAAAGAAATTTACATTTGAATCTGTAAATTATGAGATGTAACTAAATAAGTGAAGTGTACTCAGTCTGCCTCTACATTAAAAAAGAACCAAATTTGAAAGGTCATTTTGAATTATGTAGAATGTATTTTGATCTCAATTTTGGACATGTTATAATTTCATATGTCTATTTTAATATTTAAAAATAATCAACTCATTTGAATTAGTAGAACATGAATTATGATAGAAACGGTGCTGAAAGGTCATACTTGTTTAATAAAGAATACATGAAAGTATATTGTTTTAGTGCCATATACTCAAATGAATTCTTTATATACATGATAAATGATAATTGATGAGTATGTAGAGTCTTATAGATCTAATTTGATATAAACCATTCCATTAGCATTCAAATGCATATATGTGTTGAACATGTTCTCAATTTGAATAAAAATATGTATCTTAAATAGGGTTTTGCTAGCATACGCTATCCGGTTATCCTTGAATTATCAAGGTTATGTGATATTAATTTTTGTGACTATGTATTCTAATTTGCTCATGAAATTAATTTATTGGATATGGAAATGAGAATGAGAAAAGTGAACAATGTATTGGGGGTACATACCCTAGGCCATTCGGCCATCATATGAAAATAAGCATATGTATGCTATAATTTGTGATGATTGTATATGTACATTGGATTTTTAACCCTTAATTTTTCACCCTCTGACATACAACCAAACCCTAGAGGCACCTAAGCTCGGTAAACAGACATTCGGAAGCTGAAATTGCCAAAACCCTAAAAATTAGAAATCTAAGTCTTGGGACCTAGGACCCATCCCTCAGGCCTCTAAACCACCTTCAAATCATCTGAGATTGAATATGGAGTACAATGCAACTAGAATCGTGAAAAATGGAGTTGAAACGAGTCAAAATAGCAAAAATTAGCGAAACCGAGTGTCAGAACCCCACAGGGGCTCACAGGAGCCGCACAGCCCATGTGCGGTCCCCAATTGGCCTGTACGGTCCCTAATTGGCTGTGTACAGTTCTAGAGGCTTCTTGTATGGTTTTGCATTTGAATTCTGAAATCCCACATTGGAAAACGTCCAATACTGTTCCTAGACCCTTCCATTATATATTCAAACCTCCCCACTCAGTTTGGGACGTTCAGACATCTCTTAACTTGCTTGATTAGCCTTCGCATCAAACGAACCATCTCCATAAGTTTGGTCCACCAAAGAACGAGCTCCCTAGTTTAAAGTATTCTTTTATTTTATTTTTATTTTTGCTTTACTATTGCTCCTAGCTTTGCAAAGAAAATTGGGTTGCAACTTCCCGAGCTGATCTGTAAAACCTCTACCCTGAGTTCACTATGAATATTGAGGTTGAAGGGAAGTGATCGGAGTAGGAGTGAGGGAGTATAGATGACAGTTATGGAAATCAGAGAACTGAACGGGTATCAGTCCGAAAATCGAGCCCTAACTATATAAAATAAGGTAGAAGATTTTAGGAAAGCATCAAATGAGCTATATTTGACATGGAAACAAGTGAAATAAAGAGTGTAAGAAGGAAAATAGGAAGTTAGGAATTGAAACCCTAAAAATGATACGGGTTTGAAAAATTGAGGTGTTAAGTGAAAGATCAGCAAATTCCGATCTCGGAAAGGATTTCTAGATTTTAATTGGATAATTTAAATAAATATGAAGATATTAGAAGTGATGGAATATAAAAATTGAATTAGAGATGAGCATAGAAAATACCTAAGTGAAATCGGTACGCAAAGCGCGAAATCGATGGATTCCGACTCAGAGATTTTTAATTAAATCCTGATTGAGGAAATTTGATGGGAAAATAGTTAATTATAGTATTAGAATCCTAAAAATTTGATTAATAATATTAATAGACAATGATGATGTAATTTAAGATAAATAAAGCTTAATAAATGGCACAATTGTAATTATTAGTTGACTAGTAATAGTTAATTTGACTTAAGCTAAAAAAAATAAAATAAATAAATATGTGGATATGGCCGGCCAAGGTAAGGGAACAAATGGTGGGAAATTTGCCAAAATATCATGTAATAAAATAAAAGAAGAAGAAAAGGAAAAATATATAAATGGATGTAGATGAAGAGATAAGGCTCATCTTCCATTTCTTCAAAAATTTTACTAAGGAAAAGAAAAGAGAAAGAAAGAGAGAGCACAAGAAGAAGAAGAAGAAAAAGAAGAAGAAGAAGAAGAAGGAAAGGATTTTTAAGGTAAGAACATGAATTAATTCAATTCTTCTCATCTATATATATATATGTATATGTGTTGTTTGATGATGATTAATTGTGATATTGTGATTATTGATGGTGTGGTTATATTGATTGAATTGGGGGTGGAGAAATGAAGTTTTCGAGTTAATAAAAAATGATTTAATGAATAAAAAAAGATCTAATTGAGGTGGTTTTGATGGAAAGGAGTAAGAAATGAAAGAATTAAAGGAAGGAAGCAAGAAACTAAAGTAGATAGATTTGAGAGTTTGGAAGTGCTAGAACTTGAGAGGGGAAATTGAACCCTTTGGAGTATGAATTTGAAGAAAATAAAGCATCAAAATTGTAGATTGATGTCTTTAGTTTATATCTATAGAAGGAATTTTAAGCTAATTCTTGGTATATTTGGAGATATGGAAAGGAGAAGATAACTGCTTCCTGTAGACCTATCCTGAGATTTTAGAAAGTTTGAGGCCCGTTTCAAGTAACTTATGATATAAATTTGAAGATTACTAAAACATAATAAATGGACCTTGATATGTATTTTATATGATATAAAAATTTCAGAGAAAAACTCCAAGTATATTGGGAGATATATGGTATCTAGACTGTGACTGGGTATCTAGACTAGAAGAATTTTTGATATTAATCCTTAAGTTGGATGACTTTGGAGGTAGAACTAAGTTGAGATCAAAACTAATTAAATGTACCTTTATAAGTCTAGTTTCATATAAAAAAAAAATTGTTCCATTTGGAGTAGTGTAGGTAAAGAAATGGCAAAAATAGTGGGGCTGGGTCATATAAACATGTTTTAAACTTCAATGTTTTAATGAACTTACTTATGCCAATTGAACTTATTGAGTGCATGTATTGTATATAGAGAATCCTGAAGAGGAAGGAAATCCTCAAATAGTGTAATTGAAGAAAAGTTAGTGAAGACAAGTGCAAACAAGTGAGTGTATTCTACACTTTTATGTACATGGAATTGCCATTTGTTTCTTTAATTGAATTGTCCATTTTGTTATTCATACCTAAATCTTTACTTGAAATTGCATTAAAAACCATATCATATTTCCTTTGACAATGATATTGTACATTGCCCGAATTCCAACAGAATTTTAGTGTTGTAGTGCTCCATTGATTTTTCCTATCTATTAGTGAATTAAACCTTTCTCAATGTTAATTGAACATTCTTTGAAGTACCAAAAATGGTACAGTGCTATTGTCCTTAATGCAGAGATCCCCTTTTTTCAGTGTGGGAAATACTAGACTTTGTGCACAATGAAGTGACCCTTGCTAGGAGGGATTTTGAATGCCCTAGCCATAATGTCTAGCTAACCTTACGTTGTGATGTTGCTCCAAAAAAAGAGCCCCTGCCACTAGTGTAATGTTGATGAGTAGCGATGAAAAATTTCTCACTCATCTAGTGAATTCAGATTTCTGTTGAACCCTAGTGTCAATGTTATCGATATTACCTTCATTGCTATCATTTATTGTTATCGTTCTTAATAGTGCCATTCTTTCCACTGAACCTTAGTACCAGTGTTATTGATATTGCCATTCTTTCCACTGAACCCTAGTGCCAGTGTTATTGATATTGCCTTCATTGCTATCGTTCTTAATATTATCATCAATGATATAAATATATCTATATTGAATCCTTGATCTTATTGCAAAATCAAATTGTAGTGAATCGAGTGAACTGACTCCATGTGCATAATTGTTTAGAATGCATTCACTGAGTTTTACTCACTCCCCTTTCCTTATTTTTTTTTTACAAGAATAGAGGTTTATCAGTGCAGCTCAAGTTTTATTATTCACTTAGTGTTAGAAGTCAATGTAAGGAAAGGATAATGTATTTTGATAATTGTATAATTAGTTGTAAGAAAATATATGTAAATAAAATTAGTGTTATATCTAGATGCTCCATGGTACCTAAGAATCATAAGTTAGTGTTATAAATTATCTAATTTCTATAATGATGCTAGAGAATGACTTAATGGATTATGTCGTATAAAGGAATAGTTAATTATTGATGTGTGAGAATGACCTTGAAAATAAATATTGATATATGAGAAAAATATTGAGAGGATTTGTATTGGCTATGAAGTTGAGGATATAAGGGAGAAAAATTATTAGAAGTGTAATTTGTCTTGTAGGTTTTGGATCTTGGGTAGTGTTATGTGTACTGCCGGTTTGCTACCGGAATTGTACTGGCTTTTTAATATGATCAGGTTCTACGGATTTTTGGTGGCTTTAGGCCTACCCATACCCTAGGACCGTCCATCTCGAAAGTGAGATGTGACATGATCAGTTAAGTCAAAAGCTTCTCGCTGTGAACCCTCAATTTTACACCCTTAAGATGCTGTTGTAACTTGACACCTGCTAAATTTCGTGCACTACGCAGAGTCGGTACGGCAGTCCCGCTAGCCGGTTAGCAGGCAGGGGTCAAGGGGGCAGCGCCCCCTCGAAAAAATAGATTTTCAAGCATAATACTACAAGGAGACTGACACTTTTTCGATCCTGACCAGACTTTCTGTACCAGACAGTACTTTCTCGAAACTGATCAGATTTTCCTCAAAATTGATTGTCAATCTGTCCGATAATTAATTTCGGATCCAACTCCACTGACTGGTAATTTTTCAGACTTCAGAATATCCCGGAACTCCACTGACCCAGAAAACTCAAAAACAAAACCAAAAAGCAAAAAGGCCCGAAACCCGAGACGTCCGCTGGTCGTCTGCGCGCATCCGCAAGGCTGTCTCGCGGATGCCGCGAGAAACTCCTGCGAACGCGCAAGACATCTGGCGGTGACATGCATTGTACTGACGCGTGTCAGATGTATCAGTACAGGGCTAACATTTCAGTCCCGTACTAACACTTCGCTAGAGGACCTGGCGCGTCCGCCAAGCCCTCTAGAGCGTCCGCCAAGTTAGCTGGAGGACGCACGTGGTGCTCACGTGCGTCCACCACCGAGTCTCGTGGACGTTTCCTTTTTCTGCCAATTTACCCTTTTACCCCCCCCCCCCCCCCCCCTCCTCAATCTGCTCCTATAAATACCCCCTTCCATTCCCTTTCAAGAACACACCTTGAGCATTTGTTGATTGCTATCCACTTGCTCCCTTCTCTCTCTCTTTCTCTCTCTCTCTCTATAATTAATTTTCTCTCACTCATTTTGAGTAATCTCAATTAGTTAATTAATTAAAAATTAATTTTAATTAATTAATTTTTTTTCAATTAGCCTCCACTCATTTGAAGTAATCTTAATTAGTTAATTAATTAAAAATCAATTTTAATTAATTAATTAATTTTTCAATTAGTCTTTTCTCAATTTGATTAATTAATCCTTTTAATTAATTAATCTTTTTAATTAATTAAAATTGGGTAATTAAGCAACCAAACCATCAAATTAATTTCCTTCGAGATTAATTTAAATCCATCATCCAAAATCGATAAAACATAATTTCGGTCCGGAAAATCACTCCGCCCATTCAAAATCTCCCAAAGATAAGGTACATCATCTTCTCTCACCAACTCTAAAATCACCCCAAATCAAATTAAATCAATTTGACCAATCCCTAAACCCCTCCATCTCACAGTGGAATGAACTATATGGGTTTTGATCCCCATGCAATGGGATACGTAGGCACACTTGGAATCTAAATCCAAGTCTCAAATTCAAATCTCAATCAATCCCCTTCCCCTTTTATTTTAATTTGTGCTTTCTTGTAAAATTTTAATTACTGCAATTAGTTAATTACTTGCTTTTACTTTTTTTCCATGCATTCATAAATATATCATGTTCATACATTATAATCATCATTAATATTTGTCATCTATGAAAACAATTTTCAAAGTCAAATTAAACTTAAAAGCCAAATCGAGATTATTTAAAACCAAAAACCTAGTCCCCGAGCTCAGCTTGGTTTGAGGATTAGTGACTTTATCATTGGGTAAATTAATCAAAGATTAATAAATTAGAGTCAAATTGGGTTTTTTCTTAATTTTTCCATAGGGTGGCGACTCCCGAATCCTTTTCAAAAATCAAATCAATTTTCTGAGGCGATAACCGCTTCCAATCGTGAGCACTGAAACTCATACCTAACCTCCCTTAAAAATCGCTTAGCCTTTCCTTAAGGCATTTTTTCGAGCGAGGGAAGAAGCGTTCGAGCGAGGCCTCACACTGCCCAAATTAATTCTCTCCACCTTCTCGAGTTTCTTGGTCCATAAATGCATGTAGTGGATAAAATACGGCTCCATGGACGCAAAAATAAGCAAGAATAGTAAGAAAAGGCAAGAAGAAGTGAAAAGCGAGCAAAATTTGAGAAACGGGCAGAGTTTCGGCACGAAAAATAAGAGGAAATGATTTCTGCCTTGAGATGGGTGCTTATTTATAGACCCCAAGCTGTCACATCAACAAAACCTTAAAAGTTGCCCAGAAAATGAATCTGCCATTGGGAGGCTTAGCGGATTCGCTGGGCATTCTTGCGGCTGCGACAGCTTTTTTGTCCCTTTTTGCTTTACTGGTCCCCACTGCATGATTTTGGGCCCCATAGTACGAATTTAAGCCATTTTCTATTTGGGATAAAAAATTCAGAATTAGATGTTTTCAAGGCTCCTCGGGATCGAAATCCAACAGAAACAGCAAGAACAGAGTTGTGATTCAGCAAAAATTGAGTCATAGGACATACATCCTTTGCACATAATATTGCATACACAACATACATTCATAATTTTCCATTTGCAAAGCACGTATTCACGACACATAAATATACATAGTAGAGTGAAGCATCGAAAGAGTTAAATAATAAATCATGCATACATGAGCATGCATCATCGTTATCATCAAAACATATAACATAAAATAAAAGTGCATACATCAGTGCATAATAGTAATAATATAGTCATCCAAAGAGTACTATATCCCACCAGCAAGGTAAAAAAAACCACAAATATAATCATCCAGAAGAAAAACAAAAAGCAAGTCAAAGTCAGTGTCAGCCTCACCACCAGTAATCAATCGGGACCGACCTCTTCTCCTCCTCCTCCGTGGAGCATCCTCATCACCTGTCCCCTGCGACTGTGCCATGTCAAAGCGTGTGAGAAATCCAGCGATAGCCACCTCCATTTTTTGGGAGATGCGATAAGTACACCGAGCAAAATCCCCAGGTACCTGCATAAAGAAGAATGTCAGATGCTTTGGATCTTTTCCAAACGCAAAAGAATGCAATGAAAAATCCAAATGTAGGAGAAATGGAGAAAGTCACACCTCAACATCACCAAGGATCATCCGCATAACTGGACAAACAACATCAAGAATTTGTCACGTCCTCATGGCGCCATCTACACCATGATATGCAATATGCTCAAGGATGTAATATTTTGTGTTCTAGTTCACCCCACCAGATCCATGGCTCGGGCTAGTGCCATAACCAACCTTAGGAACACGACCCCCATAAGTGCTAGCGGCAGGAGCCTCGAAAATCGCCTGGGGAATGGGCTCTCTCGAGATGGCAGAGGCAATAAAAGAGCGTCCCTGCAGTGTGATCTCGCGCATCAAAATTTTGGCACAGAACTCAAGGTAGTTCAGGTCGGGACGCTAATAATGACATGCCTCCCTACCATTGAAACGTTTCCGAGAGACCTGGATATCTGACCCAAACCTCAGATCAATTGGAGGAGGACTAGGTACACACTAGGGTCCTATGGTCTGAAAATGGACCCTCTGGCCCAGGTAGTACAACTGGAAGTATGAAGATCGCAGTAATGCTCTCCTATGGGAAAGGGCCTCTGCCAAGTTCGCATTAGGAGCATGCAACATCCTCTCTCCGAAAGACCTCGTAATCTATCACAGGAAATCAACAAACAACGTAAAAGAGGTAAAAGAAAAGAAAAAATACTTAATGATCATCCAAATGGTCAAAGAATTCCCAAGTAGTCAGCATGTTATTCATGTGAGAGAAGGCCCAGTTGGATTTTACCCACCTCTTCCCTGTTTGGAAATCCCGTGACTGCTGCCTGATCAGCCTAGGGGAAATAAAGGGGAAGTACTTGTACGCCCAGACCTGTGACATAGAGTTATTAGAACACCATAAATAAAATCTGCAAAACATAACAATAGGCATAATTGAAATGCACATGATACATACCTCCCAGATGGGAAGCGTCCTACTAACAGACGAGATGCGCCCTCAAGATAAATCAATCATATCACGGTATAAGGTGCTCAGGACCGCACCCCCCCAATTGTACTCCTCTCATCTGTCTATGTGGATCAAGCTCACAAGGATGTTCAGATCCACCATGTCCTTTATATTATGGGTGAAGGTACAACCCGTGATAGCTGACAAGCAAAGCCGAGCTATGGCCTCATCAGAAGAAAAACCATCAACAGCTCGCGACCACTCTAGCTTCTCAGTCAGAAGAGTGCGCCTAATATGGATGCTATCTCGAGGAGGATCGAAGCCAATCAGGGCCTGGGTCTCCTTAAGTGTGAGGGCCTGCCTCCAATTATTATACATGTCAAAGGGTTGAACCCCAAACCGAATCCTCAAAATCATGTACAGATCAAGCGGAGTACAAGTCATCTCTTCACAAGCAAAATGAAAGGTGTTAGTGGTATCCCACCACCTCTCCGCTAGAGCCTTGATCAGATTCATATTGGCATTATCAGACATCTTGACCTCCAGAAAGTCAACAAAGCCAGTGAGCTCCAGCAATTCCCTGACAACACTCCCTAGGGTGACGCATTTGGTCACCGCCTCCAAATTGCATCATCCACCCCTGTTTTTTAGCGTCATCATCTGCAGTGAACCAATGGATGCATATGTGGAGATAAATGACATACAGAACATGCAACCAGTGTAAATTTCCTAAATGAAAGGAACTCAGAAAAGGGTAAATAGAAATACTAACCGTCATGCACCCATCATACAAGACGTGCCCCCGAGGGTCCTACAAAAGGAGCGAGGGATCAGGATTATCTATGGGCACCTCATATAGACACCTTCGCAATCCGCCTATAGAGGAAGTGACAATGCACCGGGAGGTGGGAGCTTTGTGTCTGCATGCGAAAGCCATTATCTCAAGAATGCTAAATCTGAAAAGCAAAGCAACAGGTTAACAGGTAATTAGAGTCGTCATTTTTTTTATAATAAAAATTGAAAAGAAAAAAAAATTGAGAAATGAAAATTGAGAGCAAAAGAAAGCTCACTTTGAGTTTTCAAAGTGAAAAGCAAAGAAATGGTGCAGCAAGTGAATGGTGAAGTGAGTATTTATAGAGCTCACCTATGCAGTGCCTGCACAGTGATTGTATAGTAAAAAGTGTCTTATAATTACCTAACTACGTAAAAAATGCATTTCCAAGTCCATTTTAGCTCAGAATTCAACTTCGAAAGTTCCTACATGTTCGTATGATTTTTCTTTATCTATAGACACCTCATTTGTCTATCTTCTGACCAAAGATGTGTTCCTTATGCCAGAAAATTAATGAACCTAAAAATTCACCAGTCTCCACAAAAGCTACCAAATTAGACTCCAAAAATTACCAGAACCACTTCAGTGCATTCGGAATTATTTTTTGTTCCCAAACCTATCAAAACTCTCGGGTTCACATTGTGAATCCTTAATTTTACACCCTTAAAATTAATAATAATAAAATAAATAAATAATTTTTTTTAAAAAAAAGGGCAGCAAGCTGCTGGTGCCGCAGGGCTTGCCTGTGGTTGCCGCAAGGCTGCCTGTGGCAGCAGTGGTATTTTTCAATTTTTCAGCTTTTTCCCAATCTGAACTTCACTAAATCACTCCCTAACATTCCCTCTATATATAGGGGTCCTCCTACTCAGTTTTCCAACCTCTTGGCTTGCTTGATTAGCCTTTGCACCAAGTGAACCATCCCAATAAGCTTGGTTCACCAAGGAACGAGCTCTCTAGTTTTATTTTTTCTTTTATTTTTATTTTTTATTTTTACTTTGCTATTGCTCCATGTTTTGTAAAGAAAATTGGATTATGACTTCCCGAGCTAACCCGTCAAGTCAAAAGCTTCTCGCCATCCAAGGTAAGTTCACCACCGTTCGAGGCAAGTCCGTCACCGACCGAGACAAGTCTCCTCCATCTCAATGCCGCACTAGCGTAAAGTAAGAATCTTTCCCTTTTCCTTTTCCTTTTCATTATTTATTTTTTCCCTCCTTGGGATTATTTTCTTCTCCTTTTTGGGCTCTTTGCCTAATTCTTTTCTCTTCTACTCCAGACTCTTTTAATTGATTCATTTAGGTTAGTTAATTAAAATCTAAAATAATTAATTCAACCTGGTAATCAATTAAAATTGATGTGGTATTTTATACATCCACCAGGTTAAATAAACTCTAAGTCTATTATACCCCAGTTATAGGCAAGCGCACCTATCTTTGGGCAGTATAGCACAAAAGAAGTCGATCCCACAATGAAACTATATAGTTACTAGCTCAAACGTTAACTATTGTCTAGTAAATTAAATTCCAAGGAAGATTAAAATTAAATTAAATTGAAAATTAAACTATATTAATTAATTGCAAAAAATTGGCAAAATCAATGAAAAATAATTAATGAATTAAATATCTAGATAAGAACTCCCCCTAGCTCCTCATATATTTCATGAATTACGAGATCAATCAAATCGAACAATGAATTGAGTTGACAATCCTAAAATTAGAATTAAACTTTTCTCAAGTGAATTAATCCCCTATTCCCTAAGCAAATTAAATAGAATCTCTTCTTATTCAATTGGTTAGGTAAAGCATTAAGATCAAGAAAATTAAAGCCAAAGGATTTTGTAAACCTATCTCTAGTGTTCCAAGCAATCCCCAATATTCATGAGCGATCAAATCAAATCAAAGGTATCTCTACACCTTAATAAGAAATCAAGTATCAAATCAACAAGCTAGCAATTGTCAATCAGATTACCCAAAGATGATTTGATTAAAACCCAATCATTAAATCCATACAATCAAAACTAGGGTCCATCCCATCTAGATAAATAGAGTTTAGTTCATGGTAAATCTAAAGAACAATGAATAAGAAAGAAGGTAAAGAAATCCCAAACAATCCATAGAAAAGTTCTTGAAAATCCTCTCTTCGATCTTGAATCACCTCCTTCAGATCCACTCGAGTCTTGTTCCTCACCTTGATTTCAACTATGATCTCTCTAAAAGAGTTCTTCAGATCCAAAAATACTCTCCAAAAGAATCCCCCACCAAAGATCTCCTTTCTTTCTCTTCGAAATGTCTTTTAAAGGTGTAAATTCTCGTCTACACGGTCTGGTACATGCCCATGTTCCAGGGCGTGTTGGCATCTGTCTCTCTTCAAAACTCAGCTTTTCAACTTGGGCTGCAATACACCCAAGTACAGCGGCAGGTACACGCCCTGGTACATAGGCATGTTCATAGGCGTGTTGGTTACTGTGTCTCTGATTCTTTGCCCAAAATTCACTGAATTCGCTCATTAGCTTTGCAATTTCCAAAAAAATTGATTAATGGTCTCCGAATCAGCTTAATCACTTAAACTATTCTGATAACACACTTAAAAAACAAATTAAACCCAATTTAATGATAAAAACACAGTAAAAACAAGGGGTAAAATCTAATCAAATATGCACTTATCAAAAATCAATCCAATCAATCAACTCAACTCTCAAATCAAACAAAACATGATGAAAGACTAGACTAAAACTCCTTCGTAAAAAGGGAGAACTGCGTGGGTTCTGATTCCCATTCAAAGGGATACAC
Organism: Vernicia montana; assembly: GCA_949750685.1. Lineage (NCBI taxonomy): Eukaryota > Viridiplantae > Streptophyta > Magnoliopsida > Malpighiales > Euphorbiaceae > Vernicia > Vernicia montana. The sequence goes on along the minus strand of CATKHJ010447898.1, from coordinate 3,615 downwards.
AGGCATGCTTAGTCCAAGTATCAAATCTAATTAAAACTAACCAACTTCTCCCATCATCACCTTCTTCACTTTAATTTAATTTCTTTTAGTTTGTTACATTGATTTTATTAGGATTAGTTTGGGGAATGTGTGACTTCCCTAGAACCTATAAGGGCTAGTGGATGTATCCCCTAATTTGGATTGTTGTTGTAACTTTAACTTATGTTTCTCTTTCTTTTATTTTCTCCTTATTTCGTTTATTTACATAATCATGCATTTGTTATATTGTACATTATTCTTAAAATCAATTTTAAGTCACAACTTTTTTAAGTGCCAAACTAATTAAAATGAACCGAAAACCTATTCCCCAAATCCTTTTTGGTTTCGAGGCTAGTGATCTTTTTCCTTTGAGATATTAATTGGAGTCAATTTGGTTTTTTTTCTTAATCTTTTTCCCAATCTAAATAAAATTAAGGTGGAGACTCTAAATCAATTTTCAAATTCAGTCAATTTAAGCTCGAGAGCTTCATCGTGAGTTCTTTCCCAAATGAGCATTTCAATCCTCTTTTAGCGGATCGGATCGGTGCACGGGCGTGGCCTCAAACACACTCATCAAATTTGTCTAACATATAGACAGTTCTGATGAGGGGGCAACTGTGAACCTTGATTTTAGCACTTTCAAAATTATTTTTGAACTTACCAAAGTTGACCAAAATATTTTCAACATAATCTGACACTTTTCTGATCCTTAGCAGACACTCTATGCTGGATAGAATTTTCCAAAAATTGACCGGAACTTCTCCAAAACTGACTGTCAAACTGTCTGGAAATTAATTTTGAATCCACCGACACTAACCTGTATTTTTTTAGAATCTATAAAGCCCTGAAAACTGACTAGGAAGTCTCAAAATTTGACCAGAAAACTTGAAAAACCTAGGATACCTAGCTTGCGTCAGGGCCGCCAGCCAGCCTAGTGGCAACCGCCGAAAGGTCTAGTGGATCCACCAACGCCCGATGATCCGCCGACCAACCTGGCAGCAGCCATCGAAAAGCCCGACGGCTGAGCCAAAGGGCCTGGTAGATTCACTAGCCTCTTCGGCGACTGGTCCCCCCTCTGTGCACTGAAATTCTATTTTTACCCTCTCCAGCTCCATTTTTAACCCCATTTAGCCCTATCCTTCTAGTATTTTCACATTTTCTCTTTCTAAAATACCCCCACTTCACTTTGCCAATAAATAGGCCCTCCCACTATTCATTTTTCTTCACCCCTTAAGCTAGTGTTGATAGGCTATCCACTTGCTTTTCTCTCTCTCTCTAATAAATCCCTAATGCTATCCTTAAGTAGCCCCTAAAATTAATGAAATTCTCTATGATTTTAATTAATTTTAGTCAATTAATCACATTAGATTAATTAGTTAATTAATCATTTTAATTAATTAATTAATCCACTTACTTAATTAGATTAATTAGTTAATCACTTTAATTAATTAATCCACTTAGTTAATTAAATACTCTCTTTGAGTAATTAATCAATTAATTTAATTCTTCTTGGGTTAATCTCACTTAATCCACTCTCCTTGAGTAGGATTCCCGACTTTCGACACCGATAAAATGGAACTTCGGTCTAGAAAGACCCTCCGCCCATCACACGCGCCAAAAGAGAAGGTATAGCATCTTCTCTCACTAATCCCCAAAATACCCTCCAATTCAAATTAAATCAATCTGATCAATCCCTAAACCCCTCCACCTTACCGTGTAATGAACTACATGGGTTTTGATCCCCATTCAATGGGGTACGTAGGCACGTTTAGAATTTAACTCCAAGCCTCAAATCCAAATTCCAATTAATCCCCTTTCCTTTTAATGTAAATATTTATATTTATGCTTTCTTGTAAGGGAATTTGTGGTCTTCCTAGAACCCATAAAGGCTAGAGAAGATATCCCATCATTAATTAATATAATTAGTTAATTTAATTATTTTGGAGTAAAAGAGCGACCATGTGATATGCCTAGTACCCTTAAGGGCTAGAGGAAATACTCTCTTTTACTTATGGATATTTAATTTACTCGCTTTCAATTCTCCATGCACTCATAATTATGTCATGTTCATGCATTATAATCGTCATTAATACTTGTCATCCATGAAATTAATTTTCAAGTCAAATCAAACTTAGGAGCAAAATTAAGATTATTTGAAACCAAAAACCTAGTCCTTGAGCTCAACCTAGTTCAAAGACTAGTAATCTTATCCTTGGGTAAATCAATCAAAAATTAATGAATTGGAGTCAATTTTGGGTTTTTCCTTAATTTTTCCATTTAAATAAATTAGGGTGGCGACTCCCGAATCATTTTCTGAAAAAATAAATCAATCTGCCCAAATAAAGGGATAGTCGCTTTCAATAGTGAGATCAGACTCGAAAGAGCATTTTCGATCCCTAGCGGACCGAACAAGGTGCTCGAGCGAGGACTCACATGTATGGATATGTTTCATAATCTTATTGATTTGAAGGCTCACCCCTCTTCAATTATATTTTTCAGGTGCTAGAGTTGAGAATAACACTATTGGTGATAGAGCTTCTTGATTTCTCCTCCACAAGAAGCTAATTACAATGTATTGTTTTGGATTCTTATATTATGGTTGTAAAGAATGCTCATTCTATAGCGCTCCATAGTAATATGTTTTAAGGTGCATAGACATAACTATTTTGCAAATAAAAGACCGAAATAATAATAATAATAATAATAGGATATATTATATAAGTTATTTAAGAAAATTTATGTATATAAAATAATAAAAAACTAAATTAAAAAAATTATATATATATATATATAGAAACAGCAGAAGAAAAAAAAACAGATCAGAATTGGGGAGAGAGGGAACGGGAGAGAGAGAAGAGGGAGGAGCTGTATGCTCCGGTCAACTTCGATCCGGCCGACGACAGGCCTCACTGCCTTCACCACCATCCAGCCAGCTTCCGGTGACCTCAAGGGAAGCAACGACGGCAAGAACGGACGGAGAACGACGCGGATTTGAGCTTCGCTGGTGCCGAAGCTTCCAACGATGATTTTCAGCGATTCCGGCGGCGATTTTAGTGGCTATGGAACCCTCTCATTCTAAACTTCAAATTGGTACTTGACTTGCTGGCTGGGGATGACCGGACAAGGAGATCGGAGAATTTGACCACCAAAGCTTTTTGAGCGTTTTCCAGCGAAATGGAGGAGAGTGAGGATGAGTGGACGCCAGATTCGGGTTCCTATCATTGAGACGAGTTGGATGGTGTAGCTTCTGACTCCAGCTGCACCGGTGAAGGCGGTGCGTGGCCGGAGCATGGCGACGGCGCGTGGAGTCTGATCCAGCAGTTCCGTTTTGACATTCCGAGACATTTTACGACACTAGTTCGATCAAAATTCGCATTAGTAATTTTAAAACCTTCGCTTTTCAATTTAGTTTGAATTTTTAGACCGTTTAGTTGTCTAAAATGGTATGTAAATCACTTTGGTATTATGAAAATTTAAATGATAAATATGTAGATTATTATGATTTGTATAAAAATAAATGAGAATAAATTTATAGGATTTTATTATTATTTTAGCCAAATATTAAAATGAATTTATATATTTAAACAAAATTCCTTT
>CATKHJ010447888.1:0-17371 GCA_949750685.1 Vernicia montana | reverse complement strand
GAACGAACTACGCGGGTTTTGATCCCCATTCAATGGGGTACGTAGGCAAATTTGGAATCTAAATCCAAGTTTCAAATCCAAATCCCAACCAATCCCCTCCCCCATTTATTTTTCATGTAAATTTATGCTTTTCCATGTAAATTTTTAATTAATGCAATTAGTTAATTAATTTGGGAGTAAAGGAGCGATTTTGTGATTTCCCTAATACCCATAAGGGTTAGAGGAAATACTCTCCTTTACTTGTGAATGTTTAAATATCTGCTCTTTAGATACTTGCTTTTTATTTTTTCTGTCCCATAAATATGCCATGCTCATACATTATAAATTATCATCAATATCTGTCATCCATGAAATCTTTTTTCAAAAGTCAAATCAAATTTAAATGCCAAATCGAGATTATTTAAAACAAAAAATCTTGTCCCCGAACCCAAACTTGGTTCGAAGATTAGTGATTTTATCCTTGGGTAAATTAATCAAAAGATTAATAAAATTGGAGTCAAATTGAGTTTTTCCTTAATTTTTCCATTTAAAATAAATTAGGGTGGCGACTCCCGAATCCTTTTCAAAAAATCAAAAATCAATTTTCTGAGGCGATAGCCGTTTCCAATCGTGAGCACCAAAGCCCGTTCCTTAACCTCCCTTAAAAATCGCTCCGTCTTTCCTTAAGGCATTTTCCCATGAGCGAGGGGAGGGGCGTTCGGGCGAGGCCTCACAAGTATTAATGAGCAAAAGCAAGTATAAAACTTCCCAGAGAAGCAGAGAGGAGCCTGAGTTCATTTTTTGGAACGGGTGTTCAGTATTAACTAGAAGGGAAGTTGGAAGCCAAATAAGACACCCTCATTCAAATCCTTTAATCATCCAGACAGTGGTAGCCAATTTCCTAGTAAAAAGAGTGCTTGTTGATAATGACAGTTTGGTTTGCTCACAGCCGAAGCATATGCCAAAATGGGGTTAAAAGAGAGTGATTTAGAAGAAATTGGAAACCCAGTTCGCACTCTGGACAACACAGAAATACCATCAGTTGGGATTGCAAGGTTGCCTATCACGGTAAGGTCCACCCCAGAATGTGTGACGGTGTTGGCCAATTTTGTGGTGGTAAGATTACCACTAAGTTATAACATCGTAATGGGAAGACCTCTCCTCTATGATCTAGATGTTTCGACCAACATCAGACAATTAAAGATTACCATCCCCAAGCCAGATGGAGGGGAAGTATGTTTCTATAAGACATAAGACTGAGGTGAGCCAGAGAGGAAAAAGCAGAAAAGGCATCCACCTCGCATTTGTCAGAAAAAGTCGCTCTAGTTGAACCGGATCATGGAATTCCAAAATAAAGGACTGAACCAGTAGAGAAACTGGAAAAAATACTAATAGGAGGAGAGAGATCGAAAAAGTGCTTATTGATCAACTTCTCCCTAAAGAGTGAACAAAAAGATCAGGCTTACTAATTTTTAAAAGATCATCTATCCAGTTTCGCATGATCTTCGGATGAAATAAAAGCGGTAAATCCAGACATCATCACTCACCATCTCAATGTCAATCCCTCATATAGACCTATCAAACAAAATAAAATATGCTTTGGTCCGGAAAGATAAGCTGTGATAGACGAAGAAGTTGACAAGTTAATGAAAGCAAGGTTCATCAGGGAAGTACAATATCCAGACTAGCTCGCTAATGTAGTGCTAGTAAAAAAATCAAATGGGACCTATAAAATGTGTCTAGATTTCACAGATCTAAATAAAGCTTGTCCCAAGGATTTTTTCCCTTTACCCATAATTGATAAATTGGTGGATTCAACAGTAGGGTATGGATACCTATCTTCATTGGATGCAAAAAAAGGGTATCATCAAATCAGAATGTGTCCAGCTAACGAAGATAAGACTTCGTTCATAACTGAGAAAGGAACTTATTGTTACGTCTCTATGTCTTTCGGTTTAAAAAATGCAAGAGCAACATATCAAAGACTGGTAAATAAAATGTTTAAAAACCAGTTAGGGAAAAACTTAGAGGCATATGTAGATGACATGATAGTCAAAAGCAAAAACTTTGAAGAACACCTCAGGGACTTGGACGAGGTAATTAGGGTCATGAATGAGTATAGCATGAAGCTGAATCCAGAGAAATGCGCCTTTTTTATACAGGGAGGCAAATTTTTAGGATATATGGTGAGTGAAAAAGGAATCGAACCAAACCCAGACAAGGTCAAAATAATATTAGATATGGCAGTACCTCACAATATAAAGAAAGTGCAGAAGCTAACAGGGGGAATCGTTGCCCTAAGTCGGTTCCTGTCTAAATCAGCTGAAAAATATCTTCCCTTCTTTAAGAAATTGCGAAAAGAAACTACTTTTGAATGGACCGAAGAGTGCCAACATGCTTTTCATAAGCTAAAAATATTTCTCAGCTCAGAAAAAGTGCTAAGCCAACCCTTACCAGGAGAAGAAGTGCTTATCTATTTATCCGCTTTGGAGCAAGCTGTAAGCTCGGTTCTGGTCAGAGAAGAGGGATCAGTGCAAAGACTAATATACTACTTTAGCAAAGTTTTACATGGGGCTAAATTGAATTACTCGCCCATATAAAAAATAAATAGCTTATGCCTTGGTTTTATCGACCAGAAAATTCAAGATTTATTTGCAAGCATACCAAGGCATAGTGGTAACTGATCAACCCCTACAAAAAACACTTTATAAGCCAGAGACTTCAGGGCGTATGTTATGTTGTTCGGTCGAATTAGGTCAGCATGGGTTACAGTACCGAGCATGATCAGCCAGCACAAGCACTTGTAGATTTTATATCTGAATGTTCTTTTGATACCGAAGTCTTAGAAACAGAAGCAGAGACAAGTACAAGAAAGCTAGACCCAAAGGAACATAATTGTAAAGATGAGTTAAGTTGGGAGCTATTTGTTGATGGGGCTAGTAGTAGAGAAGGGAGTGGCATTGGAATAGTCCTAAAAAACGAACAAGGATTCGTAGTAGAATATGCCTTGAAACTTGGATTCGAGGTAACCAATAATATTGCAGAATATGAGGCAATAATCCAAGGGCTAATGTTGGCAGACTACCTTCGTCTGACATCACTTAAAGTTCACAGTGATTCTCAGCTCGTTGTCAGACAGATAGAGAAGGAGTTCAAAGCCAAGAAACCCACCATGATTAAATACCTATAAAAAATCAGAGAGATAATCCATAAGATGATCGACAGGGGAGTCAAGCTGTAGTTTTACAAAATCCCAAGAAACAAAAATAATAGGGCAGATGGCCTCTCCAAACTTATAGTAACGCATCCAATCGAACTGCCATAAAATATTTTTGTAGGGATTTTGGGACATTAAAGCATTCAAGAAGGGGAAGAGGTAATGGAATTAAATGAAGAACCAATATGGCTTGACCCAATTCAAGCTTAGAGAGAGGAGAACTACCACAAAACCCAAAAGAAGCCAAAAAAGTAAAACACCGAAGTGCTCTCTCTTCATAATGATGTACTCTATAAATGAGTATACTCTCTCCCATGGCTGAGATGCCTAAAACCAAGCGAAGAAGAATATGTCTTAAGGGAAATACACGAAGGAAGTTATGGGATGCCCATCGGAGGAAAAATGTTAGTCGCCAAAGCAGTTCGTCAAGGGTAATTTTGGCCTAAAATGAAGGAAGAAGCTATTGCTTTTGTTAGAAAATGCCCCTCTTATCAAAAATTTGAGCAAGGAAGACATGTCCCTTCAGCATAACAGATACCAATTACTACCCTATGGCTTTTTACAAAATAGGGTATAGACATAGTAGGACCCTTCCCAACAACTTCGGGGCAAAGAAGATTCCTTCTTGTAGCAGTCGAGTATTTCACTTAATGGGTATAGGCAAAACCGCTCGCAACAATAACAACTGAGAAGGTGATTAACTTTTTATGGAAGAGAATCGTCTGCAGGTTTGAAATACCATACCAGCTCGTCAGCGACAATGGAAAGCCATTTGACAATGCTAAAGTAAGGGCCTTCTGTTCAAGACTCAATATAAAACAATACTTCTCCTCAGTAGCCCATCCCCAATCGAATGGACAGACAGAAGTGACCAATCGAACAATCCTCCAGGGATTAAAAAGAAGGCTAGATTCGTATGGATGAAGTTGGGTAGATGAGCTTCATCATGTTCTATGGGCATACCGAACTACTCCAAGACAGCCCACAAGAGAGACTCCTTTTAATTTAACATATGGTAGCGAGGCCGTTATTCCAGTCAATGTCGGTCTAGCCAATGGAATGATCCATTTCACCAATTGTGAGGACAATAATGAAGCAAGAAGATTGGACCTAGATCTCTTAGAAGAGCTTCGAGAAAAAGCTAGTATCAGGATGGCTGCCTATAAACAGCGAGCTGCAAGCTATTTTAATCAGAAAGTGAAAGCTCGAGGGTTTATAGAAGGAGAGCTAGTCACGAGGAACCTCGAAGCTACATGCAAAAGAGAAGGAACGGGCAAGCTAGCACCTAAATGGGAAGGGCCCTTCAAAGTTAGAAAAGTGATAGGACCAACTATTTATAAACTTGTAACAATGCAAGATGTCGATGTTCCATATACTTGGAATATTCAACATCTCAAGAAGTTCTATCAATAAAATTATTTCTTCCTTCAAAATTAAAATTCGCTAAGTACTAAAAATCGAAGATAAAAGCACTTAAAGGCAACTCTCTATTGAAAGAGTGAAAGACCAAGGGAAGGCTAGGAGAAAGATTGCGAGGCAGAAAGACCTAAGAAAGGTTAGGCGAAAGTCCGCCAGGAAACTCTCTGTTGAGAGAGTGAAAGACCTAGGAAAGGCTAGGAGAAAGACTGCGAGGCAAAAAGACCTAGGAAAGGCTAGGCGAAAGTCCGCAAGGCAACTCTCTGTTGAGAGAGTGAAAGACCTAAAAAGGCTAGGCGAAAGACCGCGAGGCAGAAAGATCTAGGAAAGGCTAAGTGAAAGACTGCGAGGCAGAAAGACCTAGGAAAGACTAGGCGAAAATCTGCGAGGCAACTCTCTGTTGAGAGAGTGAAAGACTTCTTCCTCATAATAAGAGTAGAGGTTTATTAACATACTCTCCCTCGTAATACATGAAATGGATCAAGTTTCACGTCTAGGACAATTTACCCTTCTTAGATAGGGGGTAAGATATTATACCCTATCCATTGGGTTATAATGTGCACAATGTCTAATAGTTAACCTACATCAGTCGGGGATTTCTATACCATTAAAGGTTATCAACATAGAGATGAAAATAATTAAGGTTCTTCATACTCATAGGCATATAAATATTATATGGTTCTTATATTCTCATAGTTAGGAATTCTCATGAAATAATATAGGTCAATAATATAGAAATTTTGGTTCAAAAGCTCATTCATATACTTTTACTCATGGTAGTTTAGCAATAAATATGCTTTAAGACTTAAGATAGCAAAAGCAAATATAGTAGTATATTTTCTATTCACCTTAGCCAAAAAGATTGCTCTATAAACTCTATGGAAGTCCTCAATCACATCAAACAATATGGCTCATCACAACCATCATGTTCCCCATCAAGTCTTCTAGGAGGAACTATCAAATAAACATAAACAATGGAAAATAAATAGATTAATTCATGATCTTAATCATTATATACATGCTAGTCTCATGATTCTTAATCTTATTCTCTCCCCAACATAGACTTATAGTAAGAAATGAGAAGAAATGTCACGACCCGTTTTTGAGCCATGACTGTCATAGAGTATAGGGAGACATAAGGTCACCTAAACCCGTAGAACCCCTTACTACTTATTATTAACTGCCTTTAATTACCAAGTTATCATTACCCCAGAATCGGAACCATAATTACCATTTACAATTTATCCAATAAAATATCAATCTCTAGGAATCCGTTAACCACTTAGTTAATAATTTCTATATGTTTTACTTTTGAACTCCATTTTCCATTAATTAACACAGTTCATTATATCTTACTTATGTGCTTGGACTGTAATATCAGAATATTATACCATACATCATGTATCTGATATCCTAATTACATTATTATTACAAACTTTATAATCAGTGGAGCTCTAGAGTAAACTTCCGAATAAACATTCATACCATAAGCAAAATAGCAGAGCAATTCCTAAGTGCAAGCTAGAACTTGGAATTTTACCCTGCTGGCCTATCAACCGGTCCTGAAAAATAAATAATAACTAAGGAGTGAGATAGAGCTCAGTGAGTACATAATATAGAATAATTAATATTGAACAAGTATCAATAGTTCCCTTTTAAACAACAATGATGTTAATCAAAATTGTTCTTATAAAACAATTTTCATATATCTAGCAATAATATAACTTTTAGCAGAAATCATTCACTTTCTTGGAAACAGTGTGTTTCCCCTATAATCAATGAGTGGCGGCTTACGCCTTGCTCACTCTCACATGCCTAGTCACACGTACTACTGATCGAGTCATACGTACTGGGGTCATTAAACCTTTTCCAGCTAAGGTTCGGATAATCTTACCCTATCCGCAGGTTCCATTACCATTGTGCACAAGGTCCGATGTATTACCCCACATCAGAGGGGTATTCTGCTTTTCATTTAATCATTATAACAATATATCATTTCTATCCATGAATTGATTTAATGGATAACATATCAATAACAATTAAATTTCCATTATTGGTCATATTAAAAAGACCAAACAATAAAGGCTCATTTGGCCAAATACCACAAAGAATAAATTACTCAATTTGGCTCAACAATCAATAAATAAATAATGCTTTTCCAAAGAGTTGTAATGCATTTTAAATAAGAATTGATTGAGCATAAAAGCTTATATTACTTGCTATATATATATATATATGAAAATTGTTTCATAAGAATAATTTTGATTAACATCGTTGTTGTTTAAAAATGAACTATTATTACTTGTTCAATATTGATTATTCTGTATTATGTACTCACTGAACTCTGTCTCACTCCTTAGTTATTATTTATTCTTCACCGTCCATCCAATTAAAGCTTATCCAAAACACATTAAAATCACCTTATGTCCATCAATTGAGAAACAAAGAAACTTCTTGCTCATTTTCTCTCAAGGATGGTTGGCCCCTCATGCTCTCTACCATGAATCCATAAAACTCCAAGGTAACCTCTAAATTTTGCCTTCAAAATTCCTTTTAAGTATGAATAAATAGATTATAGTGTTAGAATTTCAAAATTTCTTCCTTTCCTTCTCTCTCTATATTTTGACCTACATAAAAAATATTGAAAAAATTATTTATTTTTATTTTTTGATGTTTATGAGTGGATTATGGAGTTAATTGAAAGATTTGATGAGTTTGTGTATGTGATGGCTACTGGGTCAAGAAGCCATCTTCAGTTCTAGAGAAAGTGAGCTTTAGAGAGACAGTGAAATTTTGAGAAATGACGAAAGTGAATAAAATAAAAGTGAAGGTGCCCACCTCTTTATATAGGCACCTGAGCTGCAGTGCTTTGGTTCGTCTAGGAACACGTGAGACACGATTCCGGCACCATTTTAAGTCAGAATTAAGTGTCGTAAATTTTCATATATTCGTGTGATTTTTCTCTATTTTTAAAACTATCATTTTCCTTGATTTCTACTTGGGACCCAAAAAATTCATAAATAAAAAAATCATAGAATCTCCAAAATCGACAAAACTTTCTAAAATAGACCAAGATAACAACTAGATCCTCTAGAACATACTCAAGACCTCTCATTTTACCTGTAATAAACATAAATCTTTCATGTTCACTATCATCTGAATAGCCTTACAGACAAGGCAATTTTGATGAGGTATATGTAAACACGTATTTTAGCACTCCTTAGCATAACTCAGATCTCAATATGTCTAAATTCAAAAAATGGAACCCCGAGAAATCAAAACGGACCAAAAAAATAGATAGGAGTGGAAGAGAAGAATGGCTATGGAGAGGCTGCTTTTATAGTCCAAGGAGTGGAAGAGAAGAGTTCACACTTTTGATGTAGGATTAGAGCTCAAAATAGGAGGAGAAACATGTTGCTACCCAAGCCTACTGCAGACCCAGCCTGTGGACCCACAAGTGGCCCTGCAGTTGCCGCAAGGGCTCCTACGGTTCTGCAAAACTAGCCTGCTTTGCGGCAACTGCAGGGCCACTTACGGGTCTACAGGCTAGGTCTGCAGTAGGCTTGGGTAGCAATATGTTTCTCCTCCTATTTTGAGCTCCAATCCTACATCAAAAGTGTGAGCTCTTCTCTTCCACTCCTTGGGCTATAAAAGTAGCCTCCCCAGAGCCATTCTCCTCACCCCTTGAATGCTAGTTGATAGTTGTCCTCTCATCTTTCTAATCTTCTCTCTATTTTTCTTCTTATAAAATTCCTAGGGCTAATTTCTCATTAGTTTTAGTCTTCCTTGAATTAAATTGGATTTTTTATTTGCTTTTTTATTCTCTACGTGTGGCGGCCAAGTCATTTCTCATTAATTTGACTTGGCTTCAAGATTTGGACTTACTTTATACCTTTGCATATTTTGGAAAGTGGAACTTTGATCTTGTAAATCACTCCATCCTCCTTACATTCCAAAACCAAGAAGATGCAAGGTAAAATACCTTCGCTTTCTTCCACCATTTTCTTCATAAAATCATCGAAACATGATAAAATGAATAAACCCTCCATTGCAAAATGGAAAGAATTGTGTGGGTTTTGATTCTCATTCAAAGTGATACGCAGACATACTTGTTTTAAGTGGCAAATCCAAATTAAATTAAACAACTTCCTCTTCTCTATCACCTTCTTATTTTGGGAATGTATAATCTTCCTAATATCCGAATGGGCTGGAGGATATCCCCTATCTCTTTGGTTTTTAATATAATTTTAATTAATTTGTCTATTTGCTTTTATTTTTTTATTTATATGTTTATAATTTGTCATTCATCCTTATAATTGTCTTTCCATTTTATACCGTCATTCTATTATTTAATTGTTCATGAAATCATTTTCATTAAGTTATTTTTATAGTAATAAGTCAAACCATCATTTTCAAAATAAACTAAAAATTTAGTCCCCGAATCATTTTTTGTTTTAATGAATTAGTGAATTTTCCTTTAGAATATTAAATTGAAGTCTAAAATAGGTTTTTTTTTTGTTATACTTTTCCGATTAAAAATAAATTAAAGTGGTGACCCTCTAAAATTATTTTCAAACTTAAAAGAATAATTCTCCAAATAAAGCGATATGCGCTCCATTCATGAAATCGAATTCAAAAGAGCTTTAAAACTTAGATTTAAAAAAAAAAAAAAAAACATAATATTTATATTTTAAAATTAATTAAGTTGTTTTTTATTTATGTAAAAGATGTTTTTAAAATAAATAACCGTAAAGAAACTCACTCGTTATTCTATCATAAAATCGGGTCGAAAATCAAACAGGCATAAATTAGGAAAAAAGTAGAACAAGAGATGATTTCTTTAAGTAGTTTAAGCGTAGGCATTGGTAAACCGAAATTCACATACCCCAATAACCCTTTTAATTTTCCTCGGTTCTTCTCCAACACCAAAACCTCTTCTCCTTCTTCGTCTTTGCTAGTGGCATTGAGACCTGTTTCTTCTTCAATGTCTTATGACAAGGAGCTCGCTGTCGCTAAGAAGGCCGTTTCTCTCTCTGCTCGCCTCTGCCAGGCATGGCTTTTTCTCTCTTTCTATTCTAGTCTACACAGAGATATAGGGTCTGTCTCTGCTGTCCATTATTCTTTGCTGTATTGGTCTATGATAAATTTTGAATTGCAGATCGTTATTTGAGCGCGACCCAGAACCTCAATTTGTTATTTGAGTAATAATATTGTTGTTGATTTTCTAATTTTTTTTGCTTTTGCTTTTGTTTTTGGTTTATTTAATTTAATTTTAGAAGATTATTAAAGTTGTGTTTTCAACAATTACACATCTAATGCAGTTACTGAGAGTGCAAAAGTTAGTGGGCATAATCAGTTATTTGCTTTCTTGTACTTCATGTCGTGCAAATTGGTTCATGTGGTTGATTCAATTTTTGGAATTCAGGCTTAGTTGTGTGTGACCAAGTATATGTGCATCAGCATTCTCATAATTATTACAAAATTCTAAGCCAACCACTGATGGAAGTACTTAACTAGAAGTTAAAATTTTCTAGAATTTTTGTCTCAACCAAGAGCAGATTGGCTTTGCAACCTCAAAAATGAACCTGGAAAGTTATTAGCCTACATCTTTCTATAATATGAAGATTATATTTTGCATGATAAACTTGTATCACTTGATAAATGACAAGTTATTGTTATACGTCACCTTGTGCAATAAGTTTCTAATGTTCCATTTTTCTAGTCATTTATACATTTAACTATGCTTAATTTCCTGTTGCATCTGCTACTAGGAAATATGTTTTGTTATATCAAAGCTTATTCCATGTATTTCAACTTTTCCTTGTTCTTCAGAAAGTGCAAAAAGCTCTATTGCAATCAGATGTCCAATCAAAATCAGATAAAAGTCCTGTCACAGTGGCTGATTATGGTTTGTTGTCAAGCATTCTATTCATCCATTTTTTCTTTTTCTGTTACTACTTGAAGCTGTGTATATCTTTTGATTGCTAATAAAGTTCATTCTTTTCAATAGCATGATAATTTGAAACCAGGGAGTTCATTTTATATGCCGAAAATTTAGACAAGTAGCTCTTAATTCTTCTCTAAAAGGAAAATTTACTTTGCAAATGCACCATGTTCATTCTTTATAATTTCAGTCAAGATAATTTAGTTAAATTTGATGGCATTGTCTACTTTGTAATTATAAGAGATAATTGGCAAGACATGACTATATTTATTCTCACCTTTCACATGGTTTGCTTTAAGGAGATGAGATCTATCCATTAGTTATCAGATTCTTGGAAATATTGACCAGGGGTTTTAAAAGTTGCTTGTTGTATTGTATGACAGTATTTTGAAGGGGAGATTTGTTTTTTCCTGTTATTTTATTGTGATTTTAAAATTGCAGGAAAATAATGACATATGACCCAACAATGTGCAAAAAGCTGTTACCAAATTCAAAAGTTAATTTCTTCAATTTTTTTTGTTTATAATTTAAGCTTGACTATCAATTTTGAATATTGTTATTCTGCTACATGAAAAAAATTATTATTATTATTATATGTTTAGTGTGTTTGTTAAAACTAGAAAATTGTAATGCGCTCTCAACATATAGTTATTTCAGATGTAGAGAGTACAAATATGTTGTGTATTTAGTTAAATATTTGTTAAACTATGAAGTTTAGTCATTTTTGCTAAAATCCTGCATTCATGCAAATGGTGTACCATGCTTGTGGTTGGTCCATCATTGTGATATGCACTGGTTACAATCTACTTAATTGTATTATGATACAGAGCTACATTTATTGCAATGTATTTGTATGAATATTAAAAATGTTGTACAATCTTGAGGTGTTCAGTTTTACTGCCATTTTCTCCATTGCTTTAATAATTCAAGTGAAGTGATGTGAATCTTTTATGTTGTAGAAGATTTTAGTGCTTTTCAGTGCTTCTTTTAGATTTTAGGTTTGATAATAAATCAACTTTAACTAACCGCCATTCCTTTTTTAACACTTTCCTTAATTGCAGGCTCACAAGCACTAGTTAGTTTTGTGCTACAGAGGGAGCTTCCTTCTGAACCATTTTCATTGGTGGCTGAGGAGGTGAATGGATAATATATATATTTTTTCTGAGACAAACAGGAGTATTTTTCTTTTCACCATCTGAACTATATTGCATAATTTTTCTGGAATATCTCTAGGATTCAGGAGATCTTCGTACCAATGATGGCCAGGAAACTCTAGAGCGCATTACAAAACTTGTCAATGATACCCTAGTTAGTGATGGATCATATAGTGTCTCTACTTTATCCACTGAAGATGTGCTAAAGGCCATTGACTCTGGCAAATCTGAAGGTGGTTCTCATGGCAGACATTGGGTCTTGGACCCCATAGATGGTACTAAAGGGTGAGCTTAAAACTTGAAAATTGTTAAAAATATTATTCATTGAAGAATATTATTTTTGCTAAGTAGGCGCTGTTTTGTCAAAAATTATTTCTGTATGGCATTTACATGAATCTAGTTAACAAAGATGGTACTGTTTTAAGAATCAGACCCAATTTATTGTTTGGACTAGTCTAATTAAGAACCAAACAAGTGACCTGTTTAGTCTAGTTTGGTTTATTTATTTATTTATTTTTTATTTTCAATTTTTCTTAAAATTAATGTTCTGCTTTTTTTTTTTTTTTTAATTTTCTTTGACTTCTTTTTAATTGAGTCAAACCAGTTGAACTGGTATGACTAGCCAATTGATCAGATGGCAGTTTGATTTTAAAAGCACTGAAACATTCTTGCCACTAAATGGTTTAAGGCTAACAATTATTTAACTTTATTAAGAGTTGATTTTTGAAAAAAAAAAAAAAAAAGGTACAAGGACTTGCTTGATCAATATTATAAAGTATTAAGACTTTATTGCAGTTGAACAGGCTGATTATGATGTAGGACAAATTTAGATAACCTGTTCTACGTTGATTTTCGTGGAAAATAAAGGTTTAAAATTGAATTCCAGGTCTGATTTGACAGAAATTCAGATCTGAATCAGAGGAATAGGAAAGAAAAGATAAGAAAACTTCTAAAAGTCGGCACTTAGAAGACCTAGGAGTCAGCACCTAGGGCGAATTGAGTCACATAATTCTTGGCAATAATTTGTAGGAAAATTATTTTTATCGAATATGAAAAACTGAATAACAATTGATACAAACCTGGGTATATATAAACTAAACTAATTCTAACACTACTTGGATTAGGAATCCTAAACTAGGAAAATTACAAACTAATACTAACTAGGAAATACTAAACCAACTAAAACTCCTAAATCAGATTTAAAATAAAATAAAGACTCTGTAAATAAATTTTAACCCAGCAAACTGGAAATTACAGAAATACCCTTTGGGTATTGAAATTGTAAATATTAGACCAAAATTCTAAATCTCTTGATTCTTTGAATTTTGTTTTTCTTGATGTTTTCCTTGTCTGCATCAGATTATTACCTACAGTGAGTGCATGCTTGTGGAATGATGACAATGCATTTAAAAAAGGCTGGTGTCTACCTTTGTAGCACCTGAGGGTGGTCATTTAAATTAGTTACCATGTCTTTCTGTGCTTCCATGTCATATTTCTTTTTGTTAAATTATTTTATCTAGATATCATTTTGAACATATTTGGTTGAGATATACATTTTTGGACTTAAAGACAACTTTTGAAAATGAAACAAATTGATATTATGAAACAAAATGCCTAGTACAACTATGTAAGCTAGATTTATCATTTAGAACATAAAACCAAATCCAAAAGCATGATTGATTCGGTGTTTGGGTGATACAAGGGTTCAGTTTAAGCTTGTCCATTGTCAAAGTAGATGAAGCACAAAACTAATATAGCAGAGCAGGCTAATCTTTGGCTTGAGAAAACAAGTTGATGATCAATTTTGAGTATTGTGGTAGGTGAGGTATTACTGGAATTTTACGTTCTTGGACTTTTTGGTCTGGAGATTAGGGTACATTTGGGATACATGACCCTGTCCCTCAAGAGGTGATTTGATGCAAGTATGTTATGTTTATCTTTAGGTGCTTATGATTAAATCCACTGTGATGAAATAGACTCGGCTAATGAATTAGATTGTACAATAGGTTCCTTAGAGGAGATCAATATGCCATTGCCTTGGCATTGCTAGAAGAAGGGAAAGTAGCGTTGGGTGCCCTGGCTTGCCCAAATCTTCCATTAGCTTCTATTGGCAGTGCAAATCAATCTTCCTCACTTGGTGAAGTTGGTTGCCTTTTCTTTGCTGAAGTTGGCGCTGGAACGTACATGCAATCACTGGATGGTTCATCAGCAATAAAGGTCAGTACATAAGCAGATTGTCTTTGAGTAATACTTGCACTTCTTGGCACATATATCAAATGTTTTTCTACTGCTGCACAGGTGCAAGTCAGTGCAATTGTCAAGCCTGAAGAAGCATCATTCTTTGAATCATATGAAGCAGCACACTCCATGCATGATTTGTCAAGCTTAATTGCAAAAGTATGATTGCTTTCCCCTTCCTCTACCTCCCTCACCCACCCAAAAAAAGAAACAAGACACGGAAGCAAAATAACATGTATAGTTTAATAATTAGAACAACCCTAACTTTTCATGTTTTTGCAATTTACCTTATGTTTTTAATTTTGTTAATTTTAACCTTGGTCAAAATTGGAGAAAATAATATTATTTTATTATTGATTATAAGGCCAAATTAATCCTTGAACTTGTACTGTCATTTCAATTTAGTCCCTAAATTTTGATTGGAGTCTTTAGGACTTTTTGACCTTCTAATTAATTAGAAATAATGTAATTTTTCTTTTGATTTTGACATTGGGAAACTGAAACTATGGTTTTAAATTAGGGTAAAACTGGTGAAATTAAAAGCTTCTGGTAAAATTGCAAAAGGGAAAAGAGGTTAGGTATTTTTTTTTATTCATTAGATCTATATATATATATATACTTTGGTTTGTTTCAATATCCTTTAAACATTAATTTGTGAACAGAAACTTGGAGTCAAGGCACCGCCAGTTAGAATTGATAGCCAAGCAAAGTATGGTGCTCTATCCAGAGGAGATGGGGCTATATATCTGCGTTTCCCTCGTAAAGGTTATCGGGAGAAGATATGGGATCATGCTGCTGGATATATAGTTGTGACAGGTGTTTTTAAGTAACATCAACTCTGTAGTAGAGCTTGAGAACTTTGTTGACTTTTTTAATGATTTGAAATTTCGCATTTATCTAGCTTTTAATTTGTTTTGTCAGTAACTTTTGCAGAAGCTGGTGGAGTGGCCACAGATGCTGCTGGAAACCATTTAGATTTTTCTAAAGGAAGATTTCTGGATCTTGACACTGGCATCATTGTTACCAATCAGAAGTTGATGCCATCTCTCTTAAAGGCAGTTAGAGAATCCCTGGACGAGAAAGGTTCATCCTTGTGATTTTTTTTTTTTCTGGATTAATGATTTCCCCTTTTCTTTTGTTAAGTTTTTCATGTACAAGTGAGTTCCTTGTAATAATTTAATAAAATGCAGTACCTTAAAGAACACAGGCGTTTGGCCTTTCCAGTGCTTACTGGCTGAGAGAAGTTTCGAGTATATCATATATGCAAAGAGTTGTTTAAACTTGGCAAAACGAGGTGTTTTCTGTTTATGAAGTGTGCATGGATCCTCAATCTTTAAATTGATATATTTATCAAATATATTCACATGGTGGTATAAAGATTTGGGGAAGGAGAATAAGAGAGAGATCATATATGCTAAGAGTTGTTTAGACTTGGCAAAACGAGGTGTTTTCTGTTTATGAAGTGTGCATGGATCCTCAATCTCTAAATTGATGCTACTTTTTCAGCTTTTGTCCATATATTTATCAAATATATTCACATGGTGGTATAAAGATTTGGGGAGAGAGAGAGAGACATGGTTTATGATAGACACATGGTTTATTCGTAAGAGTGAATGCATATACCTAAGAACTAAAAATTGCTTAAAAATCTAATTATTTACTTTTAATTGTGTATTTAATCTACATTTATTTTGTAAATTACTTGTAATTTAATAAACATGATACACAAATTAAATATTTTCATAATTACACTTTAAATAAGTACTAATTCTTGTGCATACTAAAAAGACGGAACTTATAACTTGACGATTAAGTATTTGTGGGAATATTTTTTTAATACTCATTTCTCTCTAGTTTTTTCTTAAATTTTATTTCTTGAACTACTGCCGATCTTTTCTTTTGATCGACGGTAGTTCCAATATCTTTTGTTAGATTTAATATGAATAGTCTCATATCTGCTGTTATTGTCACATCTATCATCGACTTTCCACTCATTCGTCCTCTATTTACGTGTGCTCCTTTACCGTCGCTTGACGTTCATTCTGCTCGATCTCGTTTTCTGCCTCCTTGTTTTCGCCATTACTTTTTCATCTCCGTTTTTACCATATACTTATAGGTAACTTTGTGCTTACTGCTATTAAGATGATAATTATCATTTTATTATTTTGTATTAGATTGTATTTTGTTTTTTATATTATTTTATCTTCTCTCATTAGAAGTTTTATTATGTTTTCCCTTATTGGAAGCTTTTTTGTTGAGTCTGGTGGTATGTCTGTGTACTGTTGCGTTTCAGATGCTTGCAAAAAAGATAGTGGTTTATCACATTATTTCACTATTATAGTCGTAATTTTTCAAAACCAACTATATGGCAGTTAGATGTTTTGTTGAACATTGGCAATCTGCGAATCGGTTTGATCTTATTAAAATAGTTGAAAATATGTTATGCTATTTTCTATTAAAATTTGTATTCTATGAAATTTAAATTTATTTATAAAAAAAGGAATAAAGTATTTTATAATATTAAAAATCAATAACTATTTGTAACAAAAAATTTCACACCTTCAAAAAGAAAAGGACTAAATTGTGATGAGTAGTAAATATTGTGTTTTGGGAATGTAGTAAATATAATTTGCCAATTATATAATTTTTTATATAATTATAATAAAAAATTATAATAATTAATTATAATAATATAATAATTTTTTTTATAATTAATTTTTTTGTGATATAATTAATTAAAAAATTATATAATAATTTTTTATATAATTATAAATATAATTATAATAAAGTAGTAAATATAATTTGCCAATTATATGGAGCAAAGTTTTTTTTTTGAAATAGAAATCTGAAAAGCTTTTAGCAATAAACATTGTTAGTTTTTTTTTAGCATTGAGAGATTGGAAAATTCCAACCTGAACCTATTACCTAGTGGAGAGATACACTACTAGGCTATTGTGTAAGAAGGCTATTACGTAAACAATGTTGTAACATTCTTAACAAAATGTCCAGCCCAAGGAGAAACCATTTGTTAAAGGGTTTTTTACACAAATATATAAAAAATTAAAAAATATTATAAAAATACTCTCAAAAATAAAAACTTAAAAAAATGCTTATTCAGCTGCTTTTTATTACAAAAATACTTCCATTGACTTTTATATCATATATGTGATGGCGAGTTTATTTAGAATGATTTTTTTTTAAATGACAACTTAATAATATTATTTATTTTAAAAAAATCTCAACAATTCTAAATTTCTTCTTAATATTATTATAAAATTAATTTTTTTTTTATTTAATGAAATAAGCTCTTAATAATCATATATATTTTAATAAATGAAAACTAATTTAAATAAAAAATACAGAAAATAATAGAAACTAACAATGGTAAAAAAAATTAATAATAAGAAAAAAAATTTGTTCATT
>CATKHJ010447715.1:0-16476 GCA_949750685.1 Vernicia montana | reverse complement strand
TTTTTTTTTTTTGCCAAAATGAAATGTAATAATTAGCGGCTAGGGTTACACTTTCGGTGATATTGGCATAGCAATGATGTGTTACCGTGGAATATGATTATTAATTATGATGAGATTTCTCGGACCAAGGCAGCTATTGCAATTTGCACACGTACGTTACGTCCTCATATCCATTAGCCTTGAGTTATTAAACTTGTGATTAATTTTAATCTAAAGTAAAAATATTTAATTATTCAGTTTGGATTGGATTTTTTTTTCCAATGAAAATAAGGTAATTAGAGGAATAAATTAATAAAAATATATTTAAATTAAAAAAGGGAGAATGAGGATTTTTTTAATTCAAAATATATTGTTTTAATACTAATCATTTTAATTGTTTTTACAATATTTTAAAAATATCTTTTTAGGAAATGGTTAGAAACACTTCATAAATTTTAAATACATTTCATTTTACTTTTTATGTGTAAAAAATTACTATAGTGCTCATTTAATCTTTTTTTTTTAAACTATAAACATTAATTACTAAATATTGAAAATTACTATCTCTCTATTTTTTATTGATATCAATTTTTTAATTTCGAATATTAATTTTTGTAAATATTAGATTTTCCTTTTTTTAATTTGTATTATAGATTATTTATAACACCAAATTAAAAAAAAAAAAAAAAAAAAAAACTCTATATAACACTAAATTTTTTTTTTAAAAAAAAGAAAAAAAATCTAATAACACCAACTTAAAAAAAATGAGAGTATTTTTCAATATTTAATTAATATTCATAATTTTTTTAAAATAATTTTATGGATACAATAATGATTTTGTAAAACATAAAAAATAAAATAGAATATGTTTAAAATTTTTGGAATGTATTTAACCGCTCTCTTTTTATTTTAAGATGTTTGAAATTATTTATTATTAATTGATAGGATGGAGCTATTTAAAGTACCAAATTTAGTTATATAAAGTAATTTTATTTTCTTTCAATTAATTATATATTAATTTTTTAAAAAAAAAAAGAATAGTTATTGTAGTAATAAGAGTATCTACTTTCCTAAAAAAAAAAAAAGTCAAATTTAGGTTTACTTTGACTCCTAATCTTTTAATTAGATTACACTTTACTTTTAAATTTTTAAATTAATTATATTTTAATTTTTAAATTATTAAATGTAAAAAAATATATATATTTTTGCCAAATAATGTTAAAATATTTCAATCCCTTAAAATCTTATAGTCTTAAAAAAAAATTATAATTAAAATCTTATAATCTTAAAAAAAAATTATAATTAACCCTTTTTTTTTTTTTTTGTAAATTTTTTAAAATAAAGTGTGATCTTGAATAGAAGAAGTGAAATACGTTGTTATAAATGGAATTTCAAACCTCATTTCATCTCAAATAGAAAGTTGAAATTATTTAAAGTTTAAAAGGCCAAAAAAAAAATAATTGAGAAAATTAAAAAATAATAATAAAAAAAGGAAAAGTTAAATAGTAACAAATGCCCCTTCCACACAATCATTTATCTCTCTTTTTTCTTGGTCTACTCAACGTACAAACGCTGCAATCAGACGGACCAACCTAACCTTTTGCGGTCCCACACAAATCCTTCATTTGCTCGCTGGGCCCCAACACCCCACGTTCCCCTCCTCATCATACGCATTTATTTCAATAGACCCTACTTGCACTCCTCCATCCGTGTACCTTCTTCTTCTCATCATAACCGTTCATCTCTACATTAGATTTTAAAATCACCATTCATCTTTCAATTCAACGGTTATGATTTGAAGAGTTATAATGCACACACCTACACACGCAAAAACATAGAAAGAGATTCCCCAACTAAAGAAACAAACCTTCCTTTGACCAAAGACCAAAGCCAAACACGAATATTACTAAAATAAAAAAAAAAATTTAAAATCCTTGCAAGAAAGTAAAAAATAGTGACGTCATCATACCTTTGACTCTTTCTCTCTCCTCTTTAAACACACCCCACGTCTCTGTTCCTCCACCTCCACCTCCACCCTTTCTCTCTTTCTCTCTCTCTCTCTCTGTTTTGTCTCACTTTCTCGCTAAATTTTCTTTCGCTTTCTCTTTTGCCAAACAATACACGATGGTGAGGGATGATTTGTACATAACGGTGCCGAGCTTTTTCCGATGTCCTATATCACTTGACGTGATGAAATCGCCTGTTAGCCTGTGCACTGGAGTCACCTATGACCGCGCTAGCATCCAACGGTGGCTTGATAACGGCAACAACACTTGTCCCGCCACTATGCAAGTCCTTCAGAGCAAAGAGTTCGTCCCTAACCACACCTTACAACGCCTCATCCAGATCTGGTCTGACTCGGTACAGGCACAGCACCAGCATAACAACCGAGTTGACTCAACAACTAACTCAGTACCCTCACAGGATGAAATCAAGTGTGTAGTGAAAGACATTGAAACGAAAAAAGAACCGGATCGCTGTTGTTTTGACGATTTATCAAAAATTATGTGTTTCGCTGAAGAATCGGATGAGAATCGTGATTTTCTAGCGAAAAAGGATGGATTCGTGGCAATGCTCGTTGATTTTCTCGGCGATAATAAGAACACTGATTTCACTGAGCATGTAATTAGGGTTCTAGATTTGATTTTAATCAAAATCGGAAATTATCAACAGTTGATGACATTGCTTTTGAAAAACAACAATGTCGATTCCTTATCTTCGCTCCTCCTTGTTCTGCAACAAGGAAGAATCGTACACTCGAGAATTGGATCGGTAAGAATTCTGGAATCAATCGCCATAGATGCAGAATCAAAGCTATTAATCGCCGAAAAGGAAGGTATATTATCCGAATTGGTAAAATTAATCGGCTTAGAAAACGATCCGAGCTTAATCGAAGCGAGTTTATCATGTCTAATCGCGATTTCAAAGGCGAAACGAGTTAAAGTAAAGTTAGTTCATCTCAAAACAATTCCAGAATTGAGAAATATACTAACAGCAGAGCCGAACACAGGCTTTTCAAACTCAATCACCGAGAAAGCGTTGAACCTGCTTGAAACAGTATCGTCGTGCAAAGAAGGGAGAGAGGAGATGTGCAGTGACATGGCTTGTATAGAAGCGGTGGTACAGAAAGTGTTGAAAGTATCGGCGGAGGCGACGGAGCACGCCGTGACGATACTGTGGAGCGTTTGTTATTTGTTTAGAGATGGAAAAGCGAGGGAGGCTGTGACGAAAAGTAACGGTCTGACGAAGATTTTGTTGCTTATGCAGAGTAATTGTTCGCCGGCGGTGAGGCAAATGTCGACGGATTTGTTGAAAATATTCAGGGTGAATTCCAAGTCTTGCCTTTCCAGTTATGATACTAAGACTACTCATATTATGCCTTTTTGATTCTGAGTGTGTGCGTGAGATGGGATATATGCTAATTAACTTTTCTCTCTCTCTCTTCTTTTTGCTGCAAGAATTGGAGAGAGAGAAAGTGCATATAGAGAAACAGACTGTAAATCTAAAGGAAGGAAATTTTTTTTGTTAGTGAATATAAGAGAATCAAATTCGTTTGATTTTTAATAGGAAAATTTGTTTTTTCTTTTTTAATTTCTTCCAATTTTTGAGTTTTTTTTTTTTATCTTTAATTTGTTTATGTTTTTGTCGGCTTTGTAAATCAAAAGTAAAAAAGTGAAATAGAAAGAATTGAATAGAAATACAAAAATCATTCAAAGTTGTTCTTGTGTTGTTTTGTTTTCTATTGAATGTCAGAATTTCCTTTGTGGAACTACACTCCAATTTTCAAGACAACAGCGGCAGCAAGGACAATAAAATTGGTATTGCTCTGTCTATTATTTTACCTTTTGGATGGGATTGAATAGTTCCTTTCTAATTTTCCCACTAAACAGTCCCTTTTTATGGAAGAGAAGCAATTAATGGTATGAGCAAAACCATCTATATGAAGTGTTGTAATCTTTTCTGAAATCAAACTCATAATAATCATATAAAAAAACGCAAATCCAATTGGATTTTTCTTCCGATAAACGCTCAATTTTTTCACTAAAACTTTACACTCAGATTTAATCAAATTTAAAATAACATTTTAGATCAATTTAACACAAATATTTCATTTAATTTCAAAAAAAAAAAACACAAATGTTTCATTTATTGTGCAAATAGGCTCAATTTTAACCGGCATATGGAGAATGTCTCACACGAACTGGTCTTGATGAGTGAGAGCAGTTTAACAATTAATTAAAAAGAATTAATAATCAGAATGTTTTTCCTCACTCTTATTTGAGAGTTGGAATAAAAAAGGAAATGAAAAGAAATTTGAGTGGCATAAGAGTATATTTGAAAGTTTAATTAGTTTGGATAAGAAAAAATATTAAAATATTAACATATATTTTTTTTCCCTTAAAATTAAGGAAATAAAAAATTTTCTTTACTTATTACTAAAAATAACTTTTTAATAATATTATTTTAACTTTAATAACTAATATCATTTCTTATTCCTTAAGTATAAAAAAAATTGCATTGCCCAATATTCTTTTTCCTATTTTCTCTCTACATTTTCTTTCCCAACCTCACTTTTTTTTTTTTTTCAAACAAAGCGTAAACTTCCAAATAAAAAATATTTATTAATCATTTTTTTTTTCCTATCTCATGGATTAAATATTATTTTTCCATTCTCATGTAAAAAAACTCCCAAAAAAGGCCTAAGAGGGAAAATAGAAGAAATCACATAGAAATTGTACAATAAATTTGGGGATATAGAAATCACAATGTAACCTAGCATAAATCTAGAGTAAAGAGAAGAAGAAAATTTGCAAATGTGTTGGGATTGAGACTATTCAAGGAGAATTGTCTACTCCATTTCTTCTTCTTTTTCTTTGTCTGCTATAGTGGTGGGTTTGGTTGTTTTTTTGTTGCAAATTTGAGTTTGTTGTGATTGCAAAGTAGGGGCAATAAGGATATTTCCAGATAATGGCATGGCAAAATTGAAAGAGATAATAAATTTCATTACAAATAATTATAATTATAATGCTGCTACCAAAGAAGAACTCTTTCATAAATTCTTCAATGGAAAGTCTTCTTCTTTTTCTTTGGTCAACAGAACTGACAAAGCATTTGAGGAGAACGAAAGAAGAGTACTCCGTTGCCCATATCCTCTCCACAACTAGTATATTTACTCAATTTAATTTTTTTTTCTTGTTGAACTTGAATCTTATTCTCCAAAATACCCACATTTTTCTCATTATTTTTGTACTTGACATGCTCAGAATGAATTTCAATCTCTAGCACACTTATAGACAATCTTTAATGCCTGCAAGACAACAAGTTAGAGGACCTAGGCGATGTGCTTGGAAGGCCACTCCGATATATAAGTCAAGAGAGATGTGAATTAATAAGTTTTTAACCACTAAGAGGTCTTTAGAATTGTCTTACATGTTTAATGAAGAGAATGACACTATTTATAGAGGTGTTCTCAAGGTGTAGAATTCTTTTTGGAATCGGATTATTCTTTTTCAACTTTATACACGAAGATAGTCTCCAAGTTAGAATAGGATATGGACTAGGTGGGCGAGCTCCTAACTTGCATAGGATGATCAATTTAGATAAGTATGTAACACATGTCCCCCCACTAGTTTTCGAGTTAAAGACTCGAATTTATTTTATTTCCTGGAGATCTGATCATAGGGTGATCCATAAAGGAGGCAATCTTTGTTGATGGTTCGGCTCCCAATGCAAGCATTTATGGCGTCATTTCTGTCACTTCGTAATAATTTTGATTTTTGAAGAAAGAGTCGTACAAGTATCTTTTTGCCATGTGTCACACTAAAAAGGTTTCCTAAACCCTTCAGTTTCTGCACTATGCCCTATAAGTAGGATTTTTATATTTCATTTTGATCTTTTACATTTCTTTTACTGCCGTCATTTCTTATTTTCTTCTTCTTTACTTCCCTGCAACTTTCTTGTCTCCGATTTTTCTCTTTTCTGTAATTTTCTCTTGATCTTTTCTCCTTTTTAAAGATCTTTCAAGCTTTCTGGCGATTCCTTAGTCGTTGATCAGTTCAACACGCCATTCTCTTTTTTTCCTGCCGTTCTGCCAATAAGTACTCTTTCCTTTGCCTTTTCTACTTTTTCTGTTGCATTTTAAAATAAGTCACCTTGAAGATAGTCAGAACAATCATCATGACAGTGGGGATACCATTTCTTAATGGTCTCATTCTTCGTTAGTTGATACTATATATATACACCGACCTCCCCAAAATGTTATCAAACCTAAAGTTGTCACTACTAACCGATCTGTAGGTTCTGCCATTACTATATCTGTCGATCTTTTGAAACAACAACCTAAGGTTCCTGAACCTAAAAAAGGAGTTTGTATTCCTTGTGAATTGTCAATAGATCGCTTGTCAGAAATTAGGGCTTTATACGAGATTCTTGATGCCTATAAGCTTTGTTTGCCCGAACCAGGGATATTTGTTAACCAAAAGCTAAGCAATCTAGACAGAATGATATATCTGGAGGATCTAGAGTCTGGACTTAGATTCTCTCTACCACGTCTATATACTGATGTACTTTGGGAATACAATATTATGATCTGCTAGCTTCATCCTAACTCTTGAAAATGTTAGTTGGACTTAAGATTTTAGGGGAGATTCATGGGTTTAATATTACCAGTAGGGAGGTGAGGGAGATATATCATCTTGTGGCAAGGAAAGGATTCGACCACTTCAATTTTCAAAGTGACAGAAAATTTTTTACCCTACTCTCATCCTTAAAAAAACTGGAAACATAAATTTTTTATCATCTCCCATGAGCAAGGATGGGGCAATCTGCCTAAAACTTGGGTTGTTAGCCCAAGGATAACACCTTCAGCTATATGTTTTTGCTTTGTTTATTATCCTTTTAGCTTCTGATCTTTTTTCAAGGAGAAATCCTTCTGCTAAGTATAGAACAATAGGTTCCATCTAGCTTCCTTTCCATTCTACTAGCATCATGGGTTGAATCTCTGTTGTGGAGGACTTTTGGTTATCTATAGGGATCTTCCTTAAATTACCTATTTTCCCAGTAGCTGCTGATTTGGCGATCTCATCTGCTCTTTCATTTTCTAATATGGGGATATGCCTTACTATCCAAGTACCTCCTAATTGTTTTCCATCTTTTAGAGCTAGTTGGGTTAGTTCTCAGTATTTCTTTAAAGTGTCTTCCTTGACTGCATTATTACTATTGACTTGGTTGACAATTAACTGGAAATCACTGTATATTACCATGTTTTCCATTCTGATCTCTCTTACTAGGGAAAGGCCTGTTAACATAGCTTCATATTTTGGTGCGTTATTGGAAATCAAGAAATCCAATTTGACAGCATATTCTATGATCAATTTGTAGGGTCCTTTAATCACGATCTCTATTCCTGATCCTTCCACCCCCATTGCCCCATCTACAAACATCTCCCATTCTTTTTTTTTTTTTTTTTAATACTTTGTGGTTCTCCTACAGTGGGAGTTAGTTCGGCCATAAAATCTACAAGTATCTGTCCCTTCCTTGCTCGTCTAGGTTCATACATTATACTTAGACTTCCGATTCTAACAACTCATTCTGAGATTCGCCCTGATGTCTCAGGTTCTTGTAGAATTTTTCTTAGGGGCAGGTCGGTTCGGACGATTACCTGATGGGCTTCACAGTAATGGCTTAATTTTTGTGTAGCCATGAGCAAGGCTAGGGCGTTGTTTTCCAAAGTCGGATATCTCAGTTCGGCATGCTGGAGAACTCGACTGACATAATAGATCGGGCATTATTCTCCTGACTCTTCCCTTACTAATACTGCTGCTATGGTCTCTGCAGTTATAGATAAATATAAGTATAGCTCTTCTTTTGGTACAGGGCGACTTAGTAAGGGAGGGGTTGTCAAAAACTTTTTTAATTCTTTGAAGGACTTTTGACACTCATCTGTCCATTGGAAGTCCTTTAAGTGTTTTAATGTCTTGAAAAATGGTTGCATTTCTTGGCAGAAGATGAGATGAATCATCCAAATGCCACTATTCATCAATTCAATTTTTGAACTTCTTTTTTGTTGACGAGAGGGTTCATTTTGAGGATCGCCTCAATTTTGTCAGGGTTCCCCTTAATTCCTCTTTGGGAGACTATATATCCTAAGAACTTACCGGCTGGCTCGTTTACTCTTAATAATCATATCATCTACATATACTTCCATGTTCTTGCCGATATGCTCTTTAAACATGTGGTTGACCAACCTCTGGTAGGTTGCACTTGCATTTTTTAGTTCGAATGGCATCATTTTGTAGCAGTACGTCCCTTGATCTATTACAAAGGATTTTTTTTTTCTTCATCCGATCTATGCATTTGAATTTGATGATACCCAGCCTTCACATCAAGGAAAGAATATAGTTCATGCCCAGCTGTAGAATCTATTAATTGATCGATGCTCGGCAAAGGGTAGTTGTCTTTAAGGCAGGCTTTATTCATATCTGTAAAATCTACACACATTTGGTATGAGCCATTCAATTTTTTAACCATCACAACATTCGCCAACCATTCTGAATAATATACTTCCCGGATCATCCCTGCTTCTAAAAGCTTTTGAACCTCTTCAACAATGGCAAGTTGTTTCTCAGGTGAGTGTTTTCTCTGTTTCTACACCATAAGATTGACCGATGGATCTATGATGAGTCTATGTGTGATCACTTCCTTACTCACCCCTATTAGTTCTTTGGTTTTCCAAGCGAAGGCTTCCGAATTTTCCTTTAGGGTTCTGCTTATCTCGGTGCATGTTTCTTTTTTTTTTTAATATGGATCTTATTCGTATGGTCTTCCCTGTAGCAATTTTTATTTTCTCTAATTCGCCTTCAAGTTTCGCCTTATCCCTCCTTTTCGAGCTATCTAGTGGTTCGGCCTGCAGTGCTAGGAAGACCCCTTTTAAGGCATTAAAATAAGTCCGCCTGGCTGTCTCTTGGCACCCTTTTATGACTGCTATTCCCTTGGATGTTGGGATCTTTATCATTAGATATCTAATGCATGTTACTACACAAGTATCGAAAAGGATTGGTCTCCAATGATTGTATTGTAGGCGAAGGGAATGTTAACCATCATGAATTCAGCTTGTATTTCTTTTGTGATATCTTCATCCCCTAATTCTATATCTAGTGTGACTAATCCTTCTACTTGGATTGTTATTCCTCATAGGCCTACGAGAGGGGTCACCACTGGTTTCAAACTTTTCTTATTCAGTCCCATTATTTTAAACATAGATAAAGTGATCATATTGACGGCACTTCCATCGTCAGCTAACATCCTTTTGACTAAGAAGTTGTTTAATTTCCTTGAGATGACCAAGGCGTCATTGTGGGGGGTGATCACCTTCCCCTTATCTTTGTCAGAAAAAGTGACTGATCCGAACATCTTATCCGTCGATCTCTAGGTGCTAACTAAATATACATCTCTTACTACAAGTTTCCTTTTGGTAGAGCTGTCACCCCTGAACTTCCTCCAAGTATTATATTGATTTCCCCGGCTGCTTCTCTCTTCTGCCTTTTATGTTCGGTCTCTCGGGGTTCAACTCTTTCACGGGATTTCCCCCACTATTCTCTTTCTTTATCTCGGCAAATGAATTGCTAATACCTTTCACACCTTTTTGTATTAATTTCTCGATCTCCTCTTTTAGGTGTCAGCATTCATTTGTGTCATGCCTTTTGTCTTTATAGAAATCACAATATTTGTCATTATCCCTCCTTCATACTGAAAAGTCGTTCATCTTTTGAGGCCAACGAACCTTTTCGCCATTGTCCTTAATCCACATTAACACACGTGATCTATTCACGTTTAGAGGGGTGAACTGCTTGTTGATCACCTCTGATCTTTCTATTTTGTCTCCTCGTCTACATCCTCCTTCATTGATTTTATTGGACTGGTATTGGTGATCCCCCTATTGACTTACTTTCCTTCTTGATGAGTTCCCTTCCTTTTTCTGCCTTTGGTCAAAATCTCTCATTCCGTCATCAATTCTGATGTGGTCTGAGCTATCGCCATTGAGGTGGGTTAGACAACAGTTCCTTTCTTAGATCATGATTTGAAGTCCTGCAAAGCATCGCCGTGTAAGCGATATCTTTATTCAGGTCTTCAATTTGGATCACTTCCTTATTAAAGCGTTCCACATATTTTCTCAGACTCTCCCCTTCTCTTTGGATGATGGTTAACATATCGGTTGATATCATTTTAGGGGTAATTGAGACAATGAATCGGGCTTGAAAAAAGGTTGATAGTTGGGCGAAGGATGTCATGAATTTTAGTGGTAAGGTTTGATACCAGTCTTGAGCTAAGCCTTTTAATGTAGTAGGGAAAAGTTTGCATAGGACATGATCTAGGTGAGTTTGAGCGTTAATCATGATTTGAAATTTATGGATATGACTTTTAGGACAAGTAATTCCCTCATAGGATTCCATATGGGAGGGGATTCTGAATTTTGGGGGATACTCTGCCATAATAATGTTGTCCCAGAGGGGCAAGTATGTTTGTAGGGCAAATTCCATCTCATTTACCCTAATACCTATCTTTGACATGACCTCCCGAACCTTCTTCTCTAGTTTTTCAATGTCATCCTTATCTTCTTGTTCTCCATCAGACCAGGGTTTAGGAATGATGTTTTCTTGGTTTATCTGTGTAACTCCATTCAAAGGATCTGGTTGAGGTGTTGGTGGGGCTATTGTTTAGGATTGTTGAGTTATAGCTTGTTTCAATTCTTTTAACTGAGTAGTGAAGTCTGTAAAACAACGAAGAGGCTTTGCATAGTGGCTTGTGTGATGATTGGATCGTTTAGGTTTATAGGGGCATTAAGGTTGGATAAAACGGGATCTCCCTGATGGTTATATTAGGGATTTTCTTGATGATTCTCCTTGTTAGGAAGATCTGGGAATAAGTTAAGGCCTAAGCCATTATTACCTAATTCTGGATCCATGAATGTGGTTAGGAAAAGTAGATTGAATATTTAAGATCGTATTTCACACTCACCGCACCAATTGATATGCTCAGAATGAATTTCGATCTCTAGCACACTTATAGGAGATCTTCAATGCCTACAAGACAACAAGTTAGAGGGCCCAGACGATGTGCCTAGAGGGCCACTCCGATACTTAAGTCAGGAGAGATGTGAATTAATAAACTTTTAACCACTAAGAGGTCTTTAGAATTGTGTTACCTGTTTAATGGAGAGAAATACACTATTTATAGAGGTGTTCCCAAGATGTAGAATCCTTCTTGGAATAGGATTTTTTTTTTTCAACATTATACACAAAGATAGTCTCCAAGTTAGAATAGGATATGGACTAGGTGGGCGAGCTCCTAGCTCGCATAAGATTATCAGTTTAGATAAGTATATAACAGTACTATTATTTTGATTGAATTTTTGTAATTTTAGAGGGAAAAGGCTGTGGTATTTTGGAAATCTTTTTCAATCTTTTTTTTTTTTGGTAATGGAAGAATATGAAAATGGACGATCAAGATTTGTATAGAGGCTGAGATTTTTTTTATTTTTTTTATTTTTTATTTTTTATGGTGATAGTATTAATTTAGAGTTAGTACAATGAGGGACTTTATATTTTCTTGAAAGTCACGATTCAAATTTGAGGCTATGACCAGCATGCAGTTATATCGGGATTCAACCACATAAGCTTAGCAAATACTAAAACCATTGATCAAATAACAACTTGACTACTTCAATATTCATATAACCCAAATATACAACAATTAAAAATTAATATATTCAAATATAATATTACTAAACATTCATCTAAGACTTTGTTTATTTCACGAAAAATAAATTATCTTTGAAAAATATTTTCCAAGGAAAACATTTTCTAAAAAAATATTTTTCAAAAAACTAATTTTCTATTGTTTGGTTACAATATTAAAAATTAGTTAGAAAATATTAAAATTTCAATTTGTAAAACTATAAACATATTTAAACTTATAAGAATTTCATACTTTTAAATTTTTATTATTAAATATGAGAAAAAATATATAAAAATAATAAATTTATTGGTCGCCGACAATCAGTGGTGGCTGTCGATGGTCGGCGGCGTTTGGTGGTAGTAGCCGGTAGTAAGTATCAGTGATCGGCAGATTAATAAATTTGTATTTATATATTTTTCTTTCATTATAATGAGTTTGTCAAAATTCGGAAAATGACTTTCCGTTTTAAAAAGAGAAAGTCATTTTTCTTAAAAATTGCTTAGTTTTCTATTGACTAGGAAAAGATTTTTTGTTGACTAATTTTCCTAAGCGTTCCAAATATCAAAAAATATAGAAAATATTTTCCAGAAAAATATTTTTCTCAAAACAAACTGAGCTTAAATAATATTAATTCTTTAAACAAATACTACCAAAACTAGTTTGAACCAAAACCCCACTTTAAAGTTGGAAATCATCTAAATGATAAATTAAATAAATCTTCTAGACCTTGACTCGAGTTCAGAGGAAAGAAAAAGAAGAATTGCCTTACCAAATAACTTATAACCTGCAAAAAGAAGAATTATGGAGGAATGAGTATACACAATATTGCTTAGTGAGAAACATATGTGACAAGGAACTTCCTAACCAGTTTGACATGCAATTGACTAACCAATCAATTCATTTATACATCATATACAATTCAAGCAAATATAAAATAAAATCAAGTACATCATACACATATACTTATATATACTTATACAAAAAGCAATGCATATATTACCACATAGTATATACAATTGGCAACATATACATATACATATAGCACACACATATGTTACCATATAGTATATTCAATTAACAATATAACATTTTCAAGTAACAACAAATAACAGTTAACATTATTACAAATAACAATCATATAAATTGGACAAAAGTAAATAGTTGAGAAAAAAACATTCATAGAACCTGTGGATTAACATAAAAGGCTTAAAAGCCCAATTATAAAATATAAGGCTCAAGATCCATGTACCAATTGAAAATGGGGCAGTGCGAGCAGGCCCGATACACATATAACATATAAGACATTTATGCCCATATCCATATAACAATTTAAATAATCTAGGTGCACCATAGGGGAGATCAAGTATTGGTCTTATCCTAACACAATACAAAACATGACTCATTTAAATCAAAACAATTTCATAAATCACATGAGCACATATCATTTAATTCATCTAATCATTGTAACACATAAACATGCATTAATCATCATTGTTGCCCGACTTCTAATACATACAATCACATAAACAAATAAATTTGCAATAATTAATTCATTTAATATTATATCAATTAAACGCACATGGTCCTCACCTGATAGCAAATAATTTACAACCAAAATAACTTATCTATTGAGTCAGCTAACCACCAAACTATCACTTGAACATACATATATTAAATTAACATTTATGATCCTAATTCATGTAATAATATGCAATTTAAAATACACAAATATAATACTCCATCTGTTTCAAATTAATAGACGTTTTAGGAAAAGTTTTTTGTTTCAAATTATTTGACGCTTTAGGAGTTCGATGCAGTATTTATTAGTTTTTTCCAATTTTAACCTCATCACCAACTCCACTTTTTCTTACTTCCACTTTGCCTTATAAAAAACAAAAAAGGTTATATTTATCCTTCTTAATTAAGATTGAAGCTATTTGATAGATTCCTTAATATGTGTGCACTCTCCTAAAACGTCTATTATTATGAACGGAGAGAGTAGGAAATAACTATATAATTCTTATGCACATAATGCAACTTAAAGTCCAAATCATCTCCAATAAAATTATTATGGCAGCAGAGACCTTTTCTACTCCAAACCTTGATAACCTACTCCAAATTAACTCAAATTTTAACAAAAAAGTCTAATATTCCAATAAACAAAATCTTCAAAAATTTCCCAATTTGGACCCCCAAATATAATCCCAAAGTCCACTGTCCAACAAGCTCTCTGAGTACTCGTAGTAGGTAAAAAATCTCCTAAAATCTCATCTTATAGTTCTCCAAAAATTCCCCAAAAATTTCATAATAGACAAAACATATACAATTATAAATCTACCAAAAATCAAATCAATTGTAGTTCAAATGACCTTTCAATTAATTTTCGTTTTAAAACTATCTTGCACAGACCCTTTGACCAGACAATCTACATAATTTCAAATATAACATTAGATTCAACCATTGGATCCTTTTAAACTTTAAAAAACACCAACTACACATCCAGTAAACAAACATATAAAAAATTCATCATTAAATATTAACCCAATCGCAAGTTACATAATTCACAATTTTGATTACCAACAAAGGACTATATGAGCCCTAGTTCATCACCTTAAAACTTATGAATTATGAACCTTAAATTCTATATATACAACAACTATTTTAATTAAAAACATAAATTAGGATCAATTTAAGCAATGATTAAGAATTTAGAATATGATTCCACTTAATTTTTCCTTATCAAATTTCACCAATAATTCTTCAAAATATTTAAAACCTTAACTTAATTATATCATATTTTCTTCTCCAAATCTTAAAATTTAATAATTTAAAAATCATAATCATACATATAAATCAATTATAAAACATTAGAAGAATTGTATCGCCTCTTACCTTCAAGAAAATTTCAAGAAGTTAGAAGAAAACCTATAAAATTTTTAGATACCCAAGTTTGTCGTTGTTGTGTTTTCCTTTTCTTTTCCTCTACAAGTTAGTATTAGTTTTTTTTTTTCCTCCAACGGCTGCCCCCATAATGAGTGCTTAAATACTCTAAAGAAACCCTAATAATAATTTTCTAAAATACTAAATAACCCTCAAATTATTTTTTAAATCAAAATTAACCCCTATAAAATACCCTTCTTGCAAAGTTAGATACCTTTTTTTATTATTATTATTATTATTAAAACCACAAAACCTAACTAAATATCACAACACCCCTCCAAAACTCAAATTAAATAAACCTTAAGTGAAAATACCAAAATGCCCTTGATATGAAAATTTATCAAAATACCCTCGAATTATTAAAAATACAAATTATATTCAAAATAACCCAAATTAGCTCCATAATTCATATTTATACCTTAAATAATAATTTCTAACTCATAAATCGGATTTAGCCTACAAATACATACAAAATTATCAAATTACCCTTGATAGAAAAATCAGGGGTTTCACATTAAATCCCTTTTATATACAAATTTTTTGGATAATTTTTAGTTTCTTTTTTCTCCTTAGAGGAAAAAGAAAGAAAAATGCAAGAAATGTAATTACAAAGGGATTCATGTCCTTATTCTCTTCAATAATACAAAAAGATTTTGTTTATAATTATTTATCTCTTTTTATTTTTATTTTATTTTATTTTTATTTTATTTTTTTGTTACATTTTTATTATAATTTTTAGTACTATTGCACAATACTATATTGGTTGTGTAACAGTAGAGTAAAGGCTAGGCTTTATTAATTATTGTTATTATTATTATTTATTTTTCGGTAAAGTATCATGTAATTTCACCCATTTTCACTTTGGGTCTATGAAATTTTTTATGATAAAATGGGGTATGAGATTTGCTCTATTAACACTTTGGGATCCACAGTGATATGACTAAATGTATAGTGTTTTTAGGATATTATTTTGATTAATTTTATTTATCTCTAATTACTTTTTAGTTATTTTTTTTATGTATTTAAAAGTTAATTTCAAGTGTAGGGTTATTTTGAAATGAAAATTAAGGAAATGAGGCTGAACAGAAGGCTTTGAAGTTAGCATGGCCGTGCAGATGATGGCTCACGGCTGTGCAAATCAATCTGGATTATGTGTCTCAAGGAAAATGAGTGAAAAGTGGCACTTTAATGTTGCACGGCCATGCATCATAATGTGCACGGCCGTACGTTGTCTGACGAGTTTAAATCGTGAATTTCTCTTCTTTTCAGGATTTTTCAATTGTTGGGGGTAAGAAGGATATTACCCAACTCTTGTAACCCTAAGATATAAAGGAATAGGTAGAACTTGAAGACGAGGGAGAGACAAAAATTCTAGTAGCCGCCAGGATCTAGGTGGAGGCAACAAACAATCATCATGCACTAAACCTTTAGATTTTCATTCTTTTTCTTTTCTTTAATTCTTTTGTAATCAAGATTGTGTGAGGTTTAGTTTAGTTTTTGGAGGAGAAACACTTTTGAAGACTTTTCAAAGGATTTCTTCTAGGGTTTTTGTAATATCCCACCTGATATTGGTCAAATGCGCAGAATTGTATGTGAGTAGGTCGAATAAGAATTGTGAAGTGTGCTTAAGTGGATTAGGAATATTCTCGAAATTAGAAAAAAAATCGAATTTGTAATCCTTTTAAAATGATAATTTAATATGGAAATATATATTATTCTTATATTTAATTGATATTTAAAGTTATATATGTAATTATGAATTGATATTGAAATATTGATATTAAATGGATATTTGTTATTTAATATATGGAAAGTGATGGA
>CATKHJ010447602.1:0-17967 GCA_949750685.1 Vernicia montana | reverse complement strand
AGTGGAATTGTTGTCGATGGCTAATGAGCTTCCTAGAAAGTCAGCATGGAAGTTGCCCCTTAATTTATTAGCAGGTTTTTTTAACATGAGCCAAGATGAAATTCTTAGTATTGGTGAATTAATTCTAAGTGGGTATGCTTTTATGGTGGAGCATGATAAATTCTTATAATTTAAAATTATGACTGTCGGTGTTAGACAGTATTATAGTAGCTGTATGTTTTTTTTTTTTTTTTAATCATGGTGGAAATTGTTAGGAATAAATGATTAAAAATAAAAGAGTCAAAAATTGGTGGCAATTAGACCAACCAATTTTGGACTAAATTGGTTGGTGGCAACCAATTTAGACTAAATTGGTTGGTGGCCTAATTAGATTGGTTGGTGGCAACCAATTTGGACTAAATTGGTTGGTGGCCTAATTAAATTAGTTAGTGGCAACCAATTTGGACTAAATTGATTAGTGACCTAATTAAATTGATTGGTGGCAATCAATTTGGACTAAATTAGTTGGTGAAAATTAGGTGGCAATTAGACCAACCAATTTGGACCAAATTGTTTAATGGATGCCTATAAAAGGCATTGAGAGGAATGCCAAAAATATAGCATAAGAATAAGTAAAATTCCTTATATTTAGAGAGTTTAGAAAGTTTGAGAAAAATTCTCTTGAATGTATTTGGGATTTTTGGGTGTGAGAAAAATATTGTGAGTATATGTGGTTGTAACAATTTTCACATATTGAGTATTTTTCTCTGGTTGTCTTTGACAACACCGTGATTTTTCTCCTTTTGGGAGTTTCCACGTAAATTTCTTGTGTTATCATTCTTCTATTATTTTTTTTATTATTCTTGCATAATTGTGATTTGAAGGAAATTTGATTAATTAAATCAGATTTTCCAACAGCGGGGACCGGCGTATCCTTCTTTTTTAACGTTGACTTGTTTCAGGATAAAGCTGCTAGCTGAGGTATGTGAATCCAAATTTCTATGGCAAATAATTTCTTTTTTAAATTATCTTTAATTGCTTGTTTGAAATTTAATGAAATGAAATTTTAAATTATTTTTAAAAATAATTTAATGAAAATTTTGGATCAATTTTAATTTATGTTAATCAATTTTAAATTATTGTTGTTGAGAACTTTGCCAAATGTTGACTTTTAATTATTTATTCAAATGAGTCCTAAAAATTCATATTTATTTGAAATTTGATATTTGTTTGTAGGGATATTGTTAAATTTTTAATATAGATTTGAAAGAATCAATATTAAAAGTTAGTTGTTAAAATTGAGGAATCTATTATATTTTTGTATTTATTAGATGTGAGATACTCTAATACTCTCCTTAAGTGATAAACTGGACCAACTAGTAAAGTAATTAGGTAGTCAAATAAACTGGCTTAATCGGCAAGGTAAGCAGGTAAACTGGATCAGCCTATTCTGATATCATATTAAATTTTTAATATAAATTTAGGAGAACTAATTATAAAAATTAGCTGTTAAAATTGAAAAATTCATTTCTATATTAATCACGTATTTATTAGATGTAAGATATTTTAATATATATAATTGAGTGAAGTTAGGTCCTTTGTTTCCAAAGTATGAGAAAATCCTAGAGATATGCAGGAATGAAGAGGTTGAGTGAAATCAACAGGCTACAGGGGTGGCCAATTTGTTAATGGAGTTGTTATGCGAAGGGCTGGTATTAAATGCAACAAGATTGAAGGAGATGTCTTGTTTGGAAGGCGGGACAATGGTGGGTCACTATTACGCACCCTGTCCCCAGCCTGATCTGACATTTGGGTTTACATCACATACAGATTCTGGGGTTTTAACAGTGTTGCTGCAGGACCATATTGGAGGTTTACAGATTAAGCATGGTGAACAATGGGTTGATGTTAAACCTCTCCCAGGAGCTCTTCTTGTTAAAATTGCAGATATACTCCAGAATATATATATATATATATCAAAGTGAAATTTTCAGAACATTATTCCTTTTCTCTGTATTTGATTGTATCTTACTTTCCTTGATAAGCTTTGAAGCCTCTCTGTTCTTCAGATGCTAGCCAATGATGAATACAAAAGCGGAGAGCCTAGAGTTTTGGCTAATCCTTCACACGACCCCCGAGTTTCCATTGTTACTTTCTTCAACCTTGGTAATAGAGAATGCCTGTATGGACCTTTTCCAAAGCTAGTATCACCAGAAAAACCAGCTGTATATCAGCAATTTAGGCTCACAGACTACTTGAGAACGTTCTTATCAAAAGAACCAGATGGCAAGACTTTGCTAAATTACTATAGGATGTGATTCCAAAAGTAAACAGGAAATGATATTATATGTACTAGTTTAGTGTTTGAATTACTTGTCTCGTAGTACAGGAAACTCTACTCTATTTCAAGAGCTTCTGATGTATTAAAGAAAATAAAAACAGTTAAATAACACTTTGCTTTCTTATGCAAAGAAACTGAATATTGGTCGTTTTGACATTTTTATCATCCACATCTTTATCCACTATTACAGCCTCATCTTATGCACAAAAATAGATTTTTTAGAGCCTGCAAAATACATAAGCAAGTGCCTAAATTACTGTCAACTTTAATATCCATGATTACTTATCGTATAAATCGCATTTTTGCCTAGTCCGGAATTTTCTGAGGTGCAGATGCACAAATTTGTGATTCCATTTTCTTTGCATGCCCAAACCATTCAGCCATATCTTCATCATCAACTGTTTCAAGATACTTAAATGTTGTTTGCGTATCAGCTCGACTAAATTCTTCGTCACTTTCTTTGTCTCTCGTAGTAGTTTTACTCTTCTCTAACATCTCTAGCTTCCATCTTTCTCTATTTTGTGCATTTTGAGACAGACTACTTTTGCCTCCCACAATTGGGAAATCTACAAACCTTGAATCCTCACTAACTAAATTAGAGTGATTGTGTTCTCTTTCTTCCTCCACAAATCTCCAGCTATCTACACCTCTTCTTCTATTCCTTCTATCTAGTCCCCTGGATTTATCATCATTGGTTTCATTTTCATCGTGAACAAACCTCATTCTCCTCTGGTTGGGATAGCCCCCATTGTCATGCTCATTTCGAGTAAATGTGTTGCTTGAAGCATTCAATGCCTTTGGTCGTCTATGATCACATTTCAAGCACACCATGTTTCTTCTAAAATTAATGTAG
This sequence comes from Vernicia montana, assembly GCA_949750685.1. NCBI lineage: Eukaryota > Viridiplantae > Streptophyta > Magnoliopsida > Malpighiales > Euphorbiaceae > Vernicia > Vernicia montana. The sequence goes on along the minus strand of CATKHJ010447602.1, from coordinate 14,794 downwards.
TTGCATCTGTAAAATAACATATTTCTAAGTGTCTGTAACACATCTTAAAACAGAACTAATTTATGTACTGATATCAAGAGATTTCCAATTCATTGACTTACGACTCGCATTCCCACTCCCCAGGATTAAGCTGTCGCTTTGGAGGTTTCTCTTTGCACTGCAGACATCTTGTGTTCTTTGCAAAGTTCAAGAAATTGCATCTGTGAAAATTAAGTCTTGATGAGAAACCAAAAATCAAGAACTATATCGTCAACAACTCAGAAAATCATTACTTTTCACAAATCCAGTCTCCCTTTTTCAATGGAAGATGATTCTGATCCTCGTGTAGATGTTTTAATCTATCTTCAAACAAACCATCACAACGCAAGCACCTAATATTTCTGGCAAAATTAAGGAAGTCGCACCTAAACAGCCAGAAATATATTAAAAAAAAAGGTTAACGCACAGTGCACAAAATAATATGAAACAGATGACAACATGCCACGTGAAAGCAGTCAAATTACTTGGGGCAAAGCCAATCGCCTTGTTTCATTGGAACATTTGAGTGATTTTGCAAAGATGAACCACTTTTCAAGGGTGTGCCATCTGGGAGATCAGAGTCGAGTTCCTGGCTGCTATACTCCACTATTTCTTTCAGTAGCATTCTCACTGAATCTTTAACCATTTTGTTCTGAAATGGCTTGTTCTCCGATGTACCAGAAATCAAAACAAGCCCATATGTCAATAGAATGCGCATGACATCTACAGTTCGCCCACCTTCATCTTCACGTGCCTTAACATATGCCCTTTCACAGTCTCCCCTCAACTTGCAGGAGCTGCAAACCTAAGAAGATGTTCACTCAAGTTAGGTGTGAATAATGGTTAGTAATAATCTAATATACAAAAACTTTAAATTTCTGAATAAGACAAATTTAGATATAAAAATGTTTAAAGAAAGAATTCCCTTAAATTTAAGTCAACAATTAAGTACTTAATTGAGGGGAAAAGGCTCAGCACATACACTGCCTTCATCAATGCCTACATGTGCTCTTAGACGCTTCCCTGAGTTGACAACTTTCCTATCTATGCTTGGGCAGCCACATCCAACAATGAAACGGATATCTTTCCTTGAGAAGAACCTGGCAGCAAAGATATCTGGTTTGTATATAAATCTTAAAAAGAAAATCAATATTAGTAAATTTAACTAAATATATTTACTAAATATATCTGATGATGCAAACAAGGGACATAGCCCCCACATGTACTTGACTGTTACAAATTGAAGGGTAACTATATCTAAAAGCATATTTATTAGAGACATTACTAAACCTAATTATTTTTGCATTAGCCATTAGGTTTGAAGACTTTAACCATATCATTCTGCATTTGATAGCCCAGGACTCTCACAGGGGTATCTTACAAGGTAACAATCTCTTTAACCTTAATATGGTTGAGCAAATAGCCACAACTCTTAAATTGTGAAAAGAGGAAATTTAAATGCACAGTGAAAATTCTCCCAGAATATTCACGAGATAAAGATTTTCATCTTGATTGATCATTGGAAGCAAGTTTCTATTAGAACCAAGCTCTTGTTGGTGTCAAAAAAAAAAAAAGCTCTTATTTCTTGTCCTCTTGCTTTCCCCATAGTTGAGGAGCTAAAAAATCCTTGTTTTGCCATAAGAATACTAAGGTATGTAGAACTGCAACACGATCAATAAGTGACTAGGCATGTAATAGAACACATTATTTTTAGCATTTTTTGGTACATCTGAAAGCAATAAACTATATGAATTGCAACTATGCTCCTCTTGCTCTATTTTTGACTGTTTCTTATTTTCTTATCTTCTTCTTCTTCTTCTTTTTTTTTTTTTTTTTTTCTAAAAAGAAAAAAGCTAAAGGAAATTCCATTAATAAAAAGGACATAAAGACTATATAACAGCATTCCAAAAGATCCCTTATGCACCTAATTAAGGCAAAAACGACCAGGACTGCCAAGGACAAATGAACCCCTAACAAGCACTCACCCACCCCTCGCATACAAGCTGGACAACACAACTATCAAAAACCAGGCCTTGCAAACAACACTAGACCTGTCATTGAACTGAAATAATATAAGATAGAGCCCACCAATTCCAATTTGCTCAAGTGAACCGAAACCTTAAAGTACTGCTCCTTAGTAAGAGGTGATTTGATCAACTATGAGTGAGAGAGAACCAGTTCTCTCACATTAACCCAAAATCAAACAGGTAGAGTGCATACTTAAGAAACATAACTAGTGAAACGTCTAAGCTCGAAATCAACAACGAAAACTAAAATAAATATAAATTAAACCAAATTTAAATTGTTTAAAAAAAAAAGAAACCAAAAAACAATCATATCATCTAATTAATCTAACCAAATCCTATAATCAATTTCTCATTACCTTATAAGCCCAAATTGATCACGTGCAAAATTGAGGCACGCAGTTCTAATCCAGTTCATTTCCTTGGTACCCAATTCTTCATTTAGAAAAGGGTTCTCATTGGCTTCGAAGTAGCCTCTCTTTAACAGCAACTCCATCAAATGTACCCATTCAGGCCAAGGGTGCGATATCTGAACCGTGGATTCATTTTCTTTAGAGCGTTCACTTTCAATGGTTTTTGATAATGGTTGGGCTATTTGGTTTGTAGAGATTGAAGAATTGAGAGCCTCAACTTCATTGAAAATAAAGTCTAGCTTTGAATTGGGATTTAGGGTTTTGGGGAAAGTGTGGAAATGTGAAATGGGTAAAATAAATTTGGGGTTTTCATAGGAACTTCTGAGACTGGAATACAGATATACGAGATGAGATCGAAAGAATTTATGCATTTGATAATGGATTTTAAATCTGGCGGGAAAATTTGAAGATTTCTTTGAGGTTTCAACGGTCAGATTGAGAATTGCAAATAGGAATTAGTGACTTGCATATCAAAATAAGGCTCGGAAGGTTTCTTTTTTGCCGCGATTTTGCGATGTTTGGAAACGAAAATAAGCAGATCTTCTCCTGGGCCAAGGGATAATGGGCATTTTTAATATGTCGATAGTTGATTTTTTTTTAATGTAAAATAAAAGATTAAAAATTGACATATGGTAAGGTGAGATTATTATTATTATTATTATTATTATTATTATTATTATTATTATGCAAATGGCTAAAGGGTGGTCAGCTTATGTGTCAACTAATATTAGAGTTGTTTGGATAGTAATTGATTGAAATTATTATGAATTTAAATTTATATTTTAAGTATAAAATTATAAAAAATAAACATGATAATAAATATCAAATGTTCGTCTATTCAAATAAATTTTTAAATTTTTTTCTTGAGTGAATTCAATGTTACATCTCTTTATTAAATTTTTATATTCAATAATGATCTCTTAAGTGTTAATTTCTAAAATTAAATTCTAATCTACAAGGAGAGGTACAAATTTCTAATTACTAACCAATTGAGTTTAAGGTAAAATCATTTTAATTAGAGTGAATATGAAAGTTTGAATTTCACACATATAAATAAACAATTGAATTAATTAAGAACATTTCTCAAATATATATATATTATACCAGCAAACTAATTAAATACTATCAAATTAAGGAAGGGATATGTATCTTTAAAAAAAATAAATAAATAAGAGGGGATAGTTATTCATCAAGCATTTTGCATAGCTGTTTTTAAAAGAAGAGATGGCTTATTTATTATAAATAACAACAATTTTTTTTTTTGCCAAATAAATAACAACAAATTAACACCTATTTCTTCCATTCTTTTTTATCTGTTATTTTTTTGTTATTTTACAAAAATTAAAAAATAATTAATTACGCTAAGTTTTAAGAATAAAATTACTAAATTACCGTTATTGATTATAGAGTAATGGATAATATGTGCATTAATTATAAAGTAGATGATAAGGATAGAATTGAAAAGAAAAAAAAAAGTTTTATTAGTTTCCTAAAGTGACATATATGTTGAAAAAAAAAATCTTCAAAAAATATAAGATAAAAAAAAATGAATGAAGTATATTTTTATATTAAAACTTTGATAGAACAGTCTCCAATTAATATGTATCTATTTAATTCAATAATTAATTGAGTCATTATTCCGTAATACCGAAAATTAAGAGTTCCAATTCTTATAATTTTTTTTTCTTTTAAAAAAATTTAAATAAGAAAAAAAAATATATTAACATCTTCAAAATATTATAAAATTATAGGCCTTTTTTAGTCGTTTGTCAGAATTGGTCTAACAATAATTTAGAAAATATAACTAGACAATATAAACCACAATAGCAAATGGTGTGGTGGGAAGTTAAAGACCACATCTATGGGTAATGGGTGTTTTCATTTTGTTTACGAGGTTTTCAACCTCATCCAATTTTTTTTTCCTTAGTATGGGATGGGAAATTAAACCTAAGCCTATATATTATTTAAATTGTATATACACTCATCACTAAGCCTAATTTCATCCATTTCAGGCAGTAATAATAATCCATTTCTTCGCACGCATTGGTCTTCTTAAAGTCCTAAACCAACAATTTTTTAATCCATCAAACTGGTCAGCAAAAGTCATCTACTCACAATACATAGACTACCTAGAAATATTAATCCATTTAATTTCTTCTTTATCCCTGGTTAACTTTTAAACAGAATCATTTTTAAAGCTATAGAGTCTTGAGTTTGAATTAACAACATTAAATTAACAATTTAATATCATTTTATACATATTATTATAATAACAATTGATATAAAGTATATAACTATAACAACATATTAATAATATTATCGTTATGAAATGTCAAATATATGTTAATAACCTATTAAGGGTACTATTAAATGTTTAAAATAGTATTACAAAAAAAAAAAAATTAATTATAAAATTTTATATATAAGGTACTAGTGGTATTAATTCTTATTAGTATAATTTTTTTTTTTTTTTTTTTTACATGTAAACCATACAATTAAAAAAGATTTATTTGTAACAATGTATATATATATATGCAGATAAAAATTATATTTATCACGAGTTAAAATAATAATAATTTATCACGTGTCTAGCTATTTCAAGTTGCTGTACAAGTGCCAACTTGCAAATCTCTTATCATTTGTGGAAGGAACATATTCGCCACTGCAACTTCTAACTGCAAGATATATCAGCTGCTAAAACAGACTCCCTCCTTTCACAATAATACTCCCTTCGTTCCTTTTTTAATTATCATTTTTTAAAGAATTTTATTTTCAAATTATTTATCATTTTAAAAAACCAATAAAATTTTAATTTTTTTTAAAATTTTATTCTTATTATTTACTCTATAATTAATGCACGTATTATCCATTATTCTATAACCAATAAGAGTAATTTAATCATCTTATTATTTTTGAAATTTAAAATAATTAATTATTTCTTAATTTTTGAGAAATAACAAAAAACGACAATTAAAAATGAATGGAGGGAGTACACGTTTTAGGAAAATGCACACATATTAAGAAAATTATTAAATAGTTTCAAGATAGAGTAGAAGTAAGAGAAAGTGAGGTTTGTAATGAGGGTAAAATTAAAAAAAATAATAATAAATATTGTATTGAAATCTTAAAACGTCAAATAATTTGAAATAAAAAACTTTTCCTAAAACGTCTATTAATTTAAAACAGAAAGAGTATAAACTAATTAATGTTATATATATATATATATATATATATATATATTTGATAAATTTGGTTTCCACGCCAACTTCAAGAATTCAAAATCTTTTAATGTTAGAGGTAGTTCCAATACCACTAAATAAAAACTCATTCATACTAATTAATGTTAATAATAATTAGTAAGATTACTAATTACTATATAAATTTTCAAAAAAAAATAATAATAATACTCCATTCCATCCGTTCCATATTATCTATCATTTTGGAGAATTTTTTTTTTCTAAATTATTTGTCACTTTAAAAAATCAATAAAATATTAATTATTTCCTATCAATTTTACCCTTAATCTCAATTAATTATAATTTACTTTTCCAAGTTTTGTGCACATATTTCCAATGGTCAATAGGTACTTTTTTCATAAAGTGCATTTTTTTATTAATAGAGAAAACATTAATGTGAGTATGGGAAAAATGAATAGAGTTATATTTTGAGTATTTTAATAAAATGGTAAATTAGTCATAAAGTGCATTTTTTATTATAACTAGAATTGTTCAATTATTTTCTTAATTTTTGTGCTTTTGTCAAAGCGATAAATAATATGAAACGGATAGAGTAACATTATTACGATAATTTGACATGATTATATACTTCATCTGTTTCAAAATTGTTAATCCACTATTCATTTTTCATCCGTCTTAAAATTTAGTTCACTTTCCATTTTTAAATGTTAGTTTTATAAAAGAAAATCTTTATATTACTCTTTGTTAGTTGTATTGATTAGTTGTGTAATTAATAAATATATATTGAACGAAGTGTATAAAACTAATATGTTATTATTAAAGTGTATAGATATTTTAAGAAATTTACATCACATTAACTTATTTTCTTAATATGTGTATAAAAGTAAAGTGAACTATCAATATAAGACGGATGAAGTAAATATTTAAGATTCGACAATATCATTAACATGCACTTATACACTCGTTGTTATATTTTTTTTAATACTCCCTCCGTCCCAAAAAGGTTGTCTATTTTATTTTCTCACACAATTTAATAAAACATCATTTATTACTTGCCAACTCATGAATTTTATTATAGTTTTTCACATATATTCTTACTTATACTCATTTATTACTATTTTTTTTATTAATTTTGAAAATAGACAATTATACACTTTTCAATTAATAAGGATAAAATGTACAAATACCTATATCTATTTTTAGAGCGAGCAAACATTTTGGGACATCCTAAAAATGAATAGTGGACAACCTTTTTGAGTCGGAGGGAGTAGTAAATATCAAATAATCTAATAGTTGTTGCAGTATGCATATATAATGCGAATGAGCTCTCAATAATTATTATTATTTTTTTAAGTATGAGGAGAGAGAATCGAATCGAACATAAATCTAATGTTCAAGTCGTATATGCATTTACCATTAGGTTATGCCTTAGTGTGCACTCAATTATTACATATAGAGACTTGGACTTGACAAGTTAATTCATATATATTTTATATGGCAAAATGATCAAATTAGTCCTCAAACTTGGCACTTGGAGACAAATCAAGACAAAATCATTTTTTTTTTGTTATCAAAGTCCTCATACTTGGCAATTTTTATCAAATTAATCCTTAGTCAAACTTTGGCCAGTGTGTGCTATAAAATCAGACGAAATAATGTTAATTTCATAAGTCATATTTGACATAACTTTTCAGAAAAATACTTTTTAAAAGATTTTTTTTTTTTTCAGTTTTAAAAAGTATTTTTGAAAAAAACAGGTGAATAAATGCTTTTTCAAAAAATATGATTGAAAAAAACAGTTTCAAAAAAAAATCAATCAATTAAATAAAAATTCAAAAAGTATTTTTTTAGCCTACATGCTAATAGTAATCAATTAAATTTAAATTTTAGGGGTATAAGTGAAAGTTATTTTTCAATATTGTGTAATGATTGAATATTTTAATAAATGGAATTGATGATATTTTGTTGATCATTATACACATCTTTATTTAGTATTAAAAATTGAATTCCATGGACAAAACAAAAATTAAACAATCAAATGAACATAAGAATTGTAAAATCCAAAATATCCTTAATTAATATCTATAAATAACATTCAAATAGGGGCGGATTAGAAAATCTAACAAGGGGCGATAAAAAATTAAAACTTAACTTATAATCACATAAATTAATACCGTGCTATATTTAATTTTCATCTATTATTAATATATTAATTAATCATACAATAGTTTTTGGAGACTAAATAACACTTTTTTAATTTTTTTTATTTAATTGATTATTTTTTTGAAATTATTTTTTTTCAATCCTACTTTTTGAAAAAAACATCTATTTACCTATTTTTTTCAAAATTGAAAAAAAAATTTAGAAAAATACTTTTCCGAAAAGTTATGTCAAACGAGACTTATGAAATTAACGTTATTTCGTATGATTTTATAGCATATGCATTGCCCAAAATTTGACCAATGACTAATTTTAGTATTTTTTGTCAAATTAATTATTGGTCAAACTATTGAAAAAAAAATTTAGAAAAACACTTTTCCGAAAAGTTATGCTAAACGGAACTTATGAAATTAATATTATTTCATCTGATTTTATAGCATACGCATTGCTCAAAGTTTGACCAATGACTAATTTGATAAAAATTACCAAGTATGAAAATTTTTATGATAAAAAAAGTGATTTTATCATGATTTATCTCCGGATGCCAAGTTCAAGAATTAATTGGCTTTTTTTGCCATTTTTATATAGTTAATTAGGAGAAGATGGAGGAGATTTTTTATTTTTTATTTTAAATTAGAAACAATCTTATAATTTTTAGTAGTTTTGCATAAAGTCTAAAACTTGAACCACCTCATGTCTATAGTTGCAACTTGCAACAACACTTCTTCTTAATGTTTTTTTTTTTTTTTTTTTTTTTGGAGTAATACTTCTTCTCAATGATTTGGAAAAGATTGTGCACACTCATGCTCTTAATTTCCCTAATAAGATAAGAATGTTTCGAATTTTCGATTTTGTAGTGTAAAGGGACTGTGCATATCTTTCAAAATCAATATTTTCTTAAAAGAAAAATATTACCAACGTGCTTTAAATTTCAATCCTATTCTAAGCAATTTTTTTTTTTTTTTAATATTTGACTTTTACTGAGATTCAAACTAGATATCCGACGCTAGTACAACCAACATTAAATTTCAGTACCAATGACACTAAAATAATTAAAAGCTGATTGATTTATTCTAAACTTGTCATTCAAATAGATATATAAAACCTAAAAGACAAACTTAGGTAATAATTTTGGATCAGTTATGTGCTTATATGAGTTTTGGACTCTATCAACTACCTTAAATGCTCATTTCATTTATGCATGACGTATCTATAATGAACCATGGATTAGACAACAGATTTTTCTATAATAAAAAAATTTAAATTAATGTTGGTTGTTTTTAGAATTGTAATACTATAATTAAGTTTGAACCCTAAATAAAATCTAATTAATAAAAAAATTATTTATAATTTAAAAGAATTGAAAGCTCTAACCGTTTACATATCATAAACTAATTATATATAATTTTTACGATGTTGTGATGACCCTTTTTTCAGAAAAAGTCAGCAACATATAAAAATTATCTTAATTTCCATTTGGGTTTTTCTAGAAAACACAATAGGGGGATGAACTACAGCCAAGTATTTTCTTTTCTTTCCTAGGAATTAATCAAACTTTATACTCAGTATTTTTCTGGATAGCAAACTGAGGCTGTATACTTATTTTAGTTGAATTTGGCAACGTTTTGAGAGGCATTGTATATACATGTTCTTAATTTGTCTTAGTAAGCAGCTGGACCACAAATGACAAATTCCCATAATAATAATTTAACTCTCATAAATGGAAAACAAAAGCTTCACTTTTCCATTAATTTAAGTTTCACAAATTAAGGCTATAGCTGATGCTAATTAACTAGGCATGCAAGTGCTCAAGAGGAGGGCGAAGCAGGTAGCATACCACCATTACCAGCGGGTCCAATTTGAATTGTAAAGCTTTTGGCTTACGAGTACTGAAATATATTTTAATACCAATAAATTTCAATGGTAAGTGGTTGAATACATACCTTATAGTATAAAAACCTAATTAATGATTCAAATCCTGATATATTGCAGTCCTTTTTTTTTTTTTTTTTTTTTTTTTTTTTGATAAATTTAGTTCTAATTGAAACTCGAATTCAAGATCTTTCAATTCTAAAAATGATTCTAATACCACTGAATCAAAAGCTTATTAGTCACATTGTCATTCTTCCTTTCTCTTTTTTTAAGAATTTTTTATGCACAAATATGCATATATAAAGTGAATCCCAATTTTCTCGTGCGAATTTCTCTACTTCTTGGCAATGATAGTCGTGCAATTTGCCCCTTTTTGGTGAATATTAAGGGATAAGATGATCCACTTGATTTTTTTCTGTAAGTGGAGAATGACAAGGCATCAAATATTAGTACGAAAGTGTAAAATTCAAGAAAGGCTAGTAATCTAGCTTACTGGGGCAATTATAAGTTGCATTTGGTGACCCCTTATATTACTTTAATTTCTTCAATTTTCAATAATGAAGTTGTTGATTTTAAGAATACATGCTGCGTCATCAAATTCTGTTTGAAGTAATTAACGATGAAACTCGCATCTCTTTAGAGGAATTTAAATGAAATGATTAGGGAAATAATAGTGTTATTAGCATTTAAGCTACAGCTTCTAACGTGGATTTAGATATATATATATATATATAATGGGTCCACGTGAAAAGTGAGGAATTCAATTGGGTAATTTTATAAATAATTTTCAATGTAAAAATAATTTTAGAAACGAATATGAAGGAAAAATTCCAAATCAAAGTGATGTCTCTGCTCTAGAATCAATTTTGGTGTAAGATTATGTTTTGATGATAGTAATATTTATATGATTGATATATATATATATATATATATATATATATATATATATATGCTTCTAAGCTGGAGACAAATAATGATATCAAAATTTTGGTTGGATTTTTATTCTTAAAAAGAAAGTATACAGTGAAAGTTTCCAACTCTCAGTCTTCCCATCCACTGTTATATTGTGATAATTTTCATCTATTTAATGAAAATTTATTTTTTAAAAAAAGAGTTATTTGGATATTATATATGATTCACAATATTATTTTAATTCAATCTTTCATGAATATAGTCAATGAGACTCTGGTATAATAGTAAGGCTTTTCACCTTTAATATTTCGAGATATTTTAAGTTCAACTATTATCAATGTATTTTTTTTTTTTTTAAGAAATGAGTTTTAATTATTCGTATTAGATTTGAGTTATATTTATAATTATGTGATGTATTTCAGATAATATCTCAAAAAATTCTTCCATGAATAAAGAAAAAAAGACCATATAATCAAAACAAGTAATTAATGGACTCGTCTTTTATCCATAAAAAAAATGAAAATTGCCAAATACTTTTGAGGTTAGGATACTGGATAGCTAACTGCAGCACTAGAGGGAGATAAAAAAGCATTGAGCGTGGAAATTTAAAGAATCTGATGCCTCAAGCAAATGGATTGATGGGAATTCTATTTTGAATTCTATTCACTTTCCAAATTCATTACAAGAATATATTATATTATTCCTGCATGGCCTCCATTATTTTTGGTCTCCAAGCTGAAGTGTAAAGAAATGCTTTTATTTTTCCTGTTTGGTATCATAAATTGTTCCAAAGCGGTCAAGATTTGAACTTTTAACTTTCTTTATTATGAAATAACGTTGCGTTGGATTACTAAATTACTTGCGCCATGGTATGTAAAGAAATGCTTTTTGAGTGTTGATCATTAGTTGCAATTTGAAGCCCATAAGACACATCATTAACATTAATCAAGTCAGTGGGAGAGCAAGAGCAACTATATACTATAACAGATGGAAAATTAATTATAATATAAGGCCTATAGATATGCAAATTTAATATAATAAATTGATAAATTTTGTAGTCCTAAAATCATATCAATTTTTGTTTTTACCATCAAGTCCTAATAAATTTCCTTTTCATAATCAAGACAGTTTCTTCTTTAGGATTTAATTATTACAAAATGATATAGCCATAGAACTGCAGAAGTTATTATCCTGAAATATAACAAACTAATAATAGCAAGGTGAAATATTATATTATTTTTTAGCTTAAAAGATTTGCAATCAAAGTAATTATAGAACTAATTGCTCATTTATATTAAGAGAAAATAACTGATTAAAGATATATGAACATTACATCTTACAATTTTTTTTTTTTTTTTTTTTTGGCTTCCTTTTCTGCTTTAATTGATAAGAAGTAGGTACAAAAATGCCAAAAATTCACAATTGAGATACAAAAGAACAATATTCTATTTTTCTACAATTATCAGCCTCTGGATCCATACACTTTTGCCCTAGTTATAACTAGCTCTTCAATCTTTAATTTGTTCTAGAGCAACAAGGTATTATGTACAGATAATTAATTTAAAAATTATCCTCTAACTTAGAGAACATGACAAATACGCACTTTCTTCTTTTTGTTGTGGTAGAGATGTTAGCCTTTCCACTAATATGTCCAATGCTTCCTTCATCCACCAATGCCTACAAACATCTCTAGCTTCTTCTACAGTCATCTGTTTCACAAATAAATTATAATTAGGACCCATAATTAAAAAATAAATAAAAATTCATCATCGAATTAAGTAATTTTAAACAAAGGTTATGTGATTAAGTTTCAACTCTCTGAGGGCTCTCTAAAAAACTAAATAAATAAAATATTAATTATACGTACCCAAATTCTTTGCCGGAGATCTTTCTCAGGCCAAAAATCAAGTTGCTCGGTGACTAGCAAAGGGAACATGTATCCTTCATAAAATGTGCCATGCCTTTTGCTTAAAAAGTTCCATTTTCCTAGTTCATCCTGCCATATATATATGCATCATATTGTTATTAACCACATTACTTAATTGACTAGGAATAATGATAATAAAACAAGTAATTAATTTAATTGACACTAACCTCAACATGGCCAAGAACTCCAGCCTCTTCAAGAGACTCCCTAGAAGCTGCTTCTTCTACAGATTCATCAAGCTCCCAACCACCCTAATATATAAACAAGAGTAAAATAGGACTACTTAATTAATTAATGTATGATCAATATATAGTCTTTTAATTAATTAAAATATAAAGAAATATATAAAAAAAAACTATTAGTTTTAATTCATTAATTTATACCTTGGGGAACATCATTCCTTGACCTTTTTGTGAAGTGATAACAAGAACTTCCAATTCATCACTAATGGAGCCATCACTATAATTCTTATATCTATAAGGAATGCATCTGCAATTAATTATCAAAAAAAAAAAAAAAAAAAAAATTAGTCCTTTATTATTAATTTCCAGGAATAAACAACATAATTAACAGGAACTATAACTAGCCATTTGGATAATTCAACCCTTAAATATTTTTCATCCACGCTTAATGTGAGAGTTTCTCCAACATAATCCAAAAGACTGCCGAAATCAAAGAAAAATACAGGACGACAATGGAAAATGAATGGGGACCACTCATAAAATTCTTCCATGTAAAAGACTTCTACATATCCAACAAATTTCCAAAAAAAAAAAATTAAATCTAGAAGAACAAAAGCTTACGGCTCAATAAAAGAAAAAACTCACCCTACAACTTGGCGGCGGCCCTGGTTATCATATCTCTGCAACTCTCTTCCTGAACGAGAGACCAAACAAGCCATCTTCTAATTATAAAGATTTAAATTTGTAGTTAAAATTGATACAAAATCTTGGATATTGTTGGCTACAATTAGAAAAGTTAATAGAAGAAGAAAATAAAAAAATAAAAAAAAAAGTTTGATTCTTGTATGTATTTATTATATATAGTTGGGTAGATATAAAAGAAATCAATTAAAGATAATAAGGCCAAATTGTACAAAAATATTGTTTGAGTGAAAGAGATTGAAGATAAAGAGAAAGAAAGAGTGGCTGGGCATACCGATGAAACAAAAGCTTTATATAGGCAATGAGAAAACTAATAGAATAGAAAGAGACTTTAACTAACATCGTGGATGCTTAATAAGTAATTAATTAAAATATGGTATTTAATAATATAATATAATATAGGTATAATTATAATTTATTAATGTCAAATGGACGCGTTTGGTGTTTGTAAAAGTGGGTTTCTATGTCGTTTCCTAAACAATACAAAAAGGATTTATTTTGAATTTTGATGGGTCGTAGTCCACACGGGTCGATCGACTTTATAATCTTAGCTAGATGGGTGAAAATGATAAATAGAGTTTTGACTCTGTACAACATGCTCACGTGTGAGAGTATGGTCTTTGTTTTTCAATTGGTTCAGGGAAGAATATTAATTAATTAATTACATTTTATATCATAATTATTTAACATCATTAATTTTCTATATATAATTTATGCACATGGGATTCAATCATCCTGCATGCTTCATGATAATATTATAAGTAAATTTTTTTTTATTTTATTTTTTGATTTATCATCCCTTTCCAATAAAAATTCTTTTTAATGTTTTATTTGAATTCGATGCTTTGATTCTCCTCTCTCTGGTAAGGATATAGTAAGGAATGTAAATTGTGAGTTGGAAACTTCGAATGTGAAAGTCATTAAAGATGAGTGATTTTTTTTTTTTTTTTTTTTTTGGATAAATCAGCTCAAAAATTTTATCACTGAAAAGGAAACCATATTACAGGTAGAGTTAAGATTGAAAAAAACAATAAACCTCATATTAAGAGGTCGAGGCAATACCAATACACAAAATCTACCTATACTATGTTTCTTAACTAAAGAAAAGATCCAAAAAAAATTATAAAAACCATGCAAATAGAGGTAAAGATCTATGAACACCTTGTTTGGCCAGTGAGTCCGCTACCAAATTCGCTTTCTTTAGAGTATGAACAAATTTTACTTTCTTAAAACTTGATTTAAGATTATTATTATTATTATTATTGTGTAATATGTAATGTTATTTTGATTTATTTAATTTTTAGCGATGATTTAGTGTTTATCGTAAAAATTAAATTAATAATTTAGTGATGATTCAATGCTTATTATTATGTATTATACATGTCAA
>CATKHJ010447546.1:0-11370 GCA_949750685.1 Vernicia montana | reverse complement strand
GATGAAATGATGGCTCTCCAAAAGAATTCTACTTGGGAAATGGTCGAGTTACCAATGGGAAAGAAGACCGTGGGATGCAAATGGGTATTCACTGTCAAATACAAGTCAGATGGGATGGTTGAAAGACACAAGGTTAGGCTGGTTGCAAAAGGCTATACTCAAACCAATGGTATTGACTATCATGAGACTTTTGCACCAGTTGCCAAGATGAATACTGTTTGTGTCATACTGTCACTTGCAGTTAATTTAGATGCCTCTACGACAATTTAATGTGAAGAATGCATTTCTTCATGGTGATTTGACAGAGGAAGTGTTCATGGATCCACTCCTAGGATTTAAACTGGAAGAAGGAAAGGTATGCAAACTAAAAAAGGCATTGTATGGATTAAAGCAATCACCAAGGGCATGGTTTGGGAGATTGAGCCATGCAATGAAGAAGTATGGATTCAAGCAAGCTTTGGCAAATCATACATTGTTTTATAAACATGATCATAATAATATTACATTGCTTCTTGTCTATGTTGATGATATGATTGTAACAGGTAATAACATAGATGAACTTGAGAAATTTCAAAGCTATCTGGCCAAAGAATTCGAGATAAAGGATTTGGAGCTTCTCAAATACTTCCTAGGCATCAAAGTCTCTCGGTCTAAGCAAAGACTATTTCTTTCCCAAAGGAAGTATACTTTAGATCTCCTAGCTGAAACTGGTAACTCAACCTGTGAACCTATAGATACTCCTATTGAGGTAAATCATGGCCTTTCTATTTATTCTGATCAAATTCCAACAAACAAAGAGAGATATCAGAGGATAGTGGAGAAGTTGATCTATTTAACTCACACTAGACCAGTTTAGCATATGCAGTCAGTGTTGTGAGTCAGTTTATGTACAATCCAAGTGAACATCACATGAATGCTATTAACCGGATTCTGGCTTATTTAAAATTAGCTCCAGGTAAAGGTGTTTTGTTCTTCAAACATGGACATCTTGATGTTGTGGGATATATAGACTCTGATTTTGCTGGTAGTAGATTAGATAGAAAATCTACTTTTGGATATTTGTCATTTGTTGGAGGCAACTTGGTGACTTGGAGAAGTAAAAAACAGAATGTGGTTTCATTATCTAGTGCATAAGCTGAATATCGTGCTATGCATCATGCAATTACAGAACTTTCTTGGCTGAAAATTCTCTTAATGGAACTTGGTTTTGGTCCAAAAAAACCTATGGTGTTGTTTTGTGATAATATGGCAGCCATTGAGATTGCCAATAATCCAGTACAACATGATCGAACTAAGCATGTTGAACTTGACAGGAACTGTATTAAAGATAATCTTGATTCTGGCACAATAGAAGTTCCTTATACTAGGAGTTCAGATCAATTGGCTGACATTATGACTCATGCTGTCACTAGTGGACCATTCCATACTTCACTATCCAAGTTAGGCATATGTGATATCTACACCTCAACTTAAGGGGGAGAGTTAACAGAAATGGGCTATGACTCTTTCCTATTCTGTATAATTTCCTATTATGTATATTTCCTGTATAGTTTTCCTTAATTTAAGAATATATATACAGCTGTATGTTTGACCTATTTACCATATATAGGTCCTTGTATCTTGTATATATATCATTGAAATATATGTAAGTATTCATTCCGTATATTTACAACTAGACACCATTAAAGACTCCATTATTTCAAGTTAACAATATACCCAAAAGGCTTTAATTGAACTCATTAAAATCACTTTTGAAACAAGAGTTTACTGAGTTCATAGTTTTTTATCTTAAGTTTACAATGATTTGATTAGAATCCAACTTTCTTCATTCAAGTTAGCTAGCTACATAAATATCTATATAGCCTAGTTATTGTCTTAGATTTTGATTAGTTGAATACAAGTGTTTTGGAAAACTTATGTGTCTAGTGTTAAAACCCTCTTTTCTCTCTCTTTTTTCTTATTTGTTATTTCAGCTGCTATTACAAGAAGTAACCCAAGTTATTGTTTACAGCACTTTAACAACTACCAAATTTTCTTCTTTTTTCTTGGATTTGGAAGGGAGAAAAATGATCTTCTTTCTAAGGATGTCCAAGGAGCGCAGATACAGCACACACCAAATACAGGTTCTGTAACTGTACCTTAAAAGAGAGGCTTCCTATCATTCATTACACCAACACTTGTTAAATAGTCTAAGTACAAAAAGAATGGACTTAACTCTGACCCGTACCACAACCATAACTTACCTTTAATCAATCTACCCTATACCTAGCTTTCTCTAACTTACAAGTAAGACTTACTTTTCTACCAAATTCCACTAACTTACTAGCTTGAACAACAGGTTTATAACATAATTCACATTTCAAATTTCCCACCAAAATGCAAAGTAGCTAGAGAGTATCTAAGTAAATTCTCAATTCTCAACCCTCATCCTTGAGAATTTTCTTTGATACTCCGAGCAAGTTGCTTAGAATCTCAAATTTTAGGTAGTGGCTTGGTTAGGATATTTGTAGACTGCTTCTCATAACTGCAATCCTCAAGCTTGATTTCCAAATTCAATTTTGTCATCAACTTTTTTGCCAATGTTTTCTGCCAAACACTAATATTTGAAGCTTTTTCATCATTCTTGGATTAAAATACAGCAAAATTACATCTTTATTGCAAGAATTTTGTCTTAACAACTTGTGAATGAAGAGGGATTTTTTTTTTTTTTTTTGGAACAGGAACAACTGAAGGTGGTTTTCCTTAACCTTTTCTTGAATTTATAGGAACCACAAGACCTGAACTTGTATCTTCATAACTTAATTTTGGTTTCTTCTTCACTAGACACCATTTTTCAACATTCATGGCATTCTCATGCACTTCGAAATCACTAAACACTTTGATTAGAAAAATCAATGTTCAAAGAAAAACTCCTATCAACCATCTTGACAAAAGCTATCTCACACTCATTTGGATAAAAATAGTGCAGCAGGTATTCTTTAAAAACAGAGAATAACCTCTCTCTAGAATTTGAGCCACACTCAACAATTTTTATCTAAACATTGTATAAACAAAACATCAAAAATAATTTTGGTTCCTTCCTTAGTTTGGACAACAATTGAACCTTTGCCCTCTGCTGAAACCACATCACCATAGCACAATTTGAACTTAGTTTTGAAGTTTTCTCCAAAGAAGTAAAAGAGAAACATCCTTGTCTATATGACTTGTGAATCCACTATCCAAAAACCAAACATCCAAATTGTTTTATGCCTTCAGTGAATTTTCTTTTTATAAAGTATAAGATAAGAATAAAAAAGAAATAGGCAACCCAAAGTGAGTTATAATTATAATTTTATCTTTTATTATTTACTTTAAATTATGATTGGTGTATGTTTTTATAGTTAAATTATGTTAATTTTGATTTTCTACTTATAATTATTTTTTATATTATAACTCTATGTTTTCACTATTTTATTAACTTATTTTTATGAATAGAATATTCATCTTTAGATATACCTACATGTTTATAGGGAACATAACTTAATTATTTGGCAGTGAAAATAAATAGGTTTTTTAAATTTCATTTGAAAATTCCTTGACTATGTTTATATATATATATATATATATATATACATGACTATGTTTACATAAGTGTATATATTGCCCCCATTGATAAATTTCAAAATTTCCACCAAAATACTTACCTAGAGTATCTAAGTGAATTCTCAATTCTCAACACTTTCTTACTCTAATTAGCCTGAATTCAATATCCTAACTGTAAAATACCCTTTTCTTTACATCTGAAACCTAAAATCTCATAAATTGCTTGAGTTTTTTTTTAGTCATAAAAGCATCATCATGCATATTCCTGAATATGTTTTACCTTAGAAGTCAGAACTATCATTGCTCATATTGATACCAATCAAGTACTTAAACTAAATGAACATGAGATGTTTGTATAATTGTGATTTTGCAAAGAGCTAAACCCATTGTGCTTTGACCACTAATCTATCAGAGGAGAGAAAGAGGGGGAAAGGAAAGAAAGAAAATGGAATTGTAAATAGAACCAATATACAAACCATGCTTCCATAGATAGAGATATATATAAAAGAATGCACATTACTCCAAAAATTTACCACTTTGTTAGAACAAATAAGGGCATGTTATTAAAAATCCTACAAGGAAAAGAGAGTAAAAAAAACAAGAAATTATGGTGAAATTAAATTTTAAGAAGAGCACTTACGGTAGCCGGTTCCAGCAAGCAGCCAAAAAGGTTGAAAAGATCGCTGAAAAAGAAATATGAATTAACATGACATGCACAAAAAGGAACCAATAAGAAAAATTTAGCAATTCGACTAGTAGCCCATTGGTTGAGTGCCTCGTAATGCAAAAGTTCAAGAGTCCAAACCTTGAAAACACCTCTCCCCTTTAAAAATTTCCAATATAGCAAAATAATAATAATAATAAATTTAAATTCAGATTTTGAAGTACTAGAAAACAGTGAGTAGACATTATAAGAGGTAATATCCCACATCATTTGATTATTTAGCATCTTCAACTTCAAAAGCGAAGAGCCCAAAGTGAAATTGGGTTAGGTTAACTTTCAAAGACAAAAAGACATTGGACCT
The DNA here is from genome assembly GCA_949750685.1 of Vernicia montana. Classification (NCBI taxonomy): domain Eukaryota; kingdom Viridiplantae; phylum Streptophyta; class Magnoliopsida; order Malpighiales; family Euphorbiaceae; genus Vernicia; species Vernicia montana. The sequence goes on along the minus strand of CATKHJ010447546.1, from coordinate 6,763 downwards.
AAGTTTGACCACTCTGTGCTTCTTGTGCTATAAAAGGACTTTTCAAACATGGAACCCAAGTTTGAACACTATGTGTTTGTCGTGGCATGAGAATGACATCCAATTTTTCCATTGGATAAAACCTAAGACAACATAGAAGGAAGTAGTGAGAAATAACTTAAGAGCCTTAGATGTGTCTAAACTCTAAAGATGTAGCCCTACCCCAATTGGAACACAAGAACTGGATGGATATAGCCGACTCCAACTAGTTTAGAGATTAAGCTTAGTCGAGTGAGTAATTTAAGTGGATTTATTTGTTAAACATCGACTAAGATGACTTAAGAGTTAGATATTATTGCACATTTCTCATCATCAATTTAGTTATTGAGGTGCTAATGACTCTAATTTAAAAAGCCAACTTGTACCAATAAAAATATACTGTAAAACAATTAATTAAAATTCAACTCTTATATCTCAAATTTCACCTTTTGTACCTCTAAGATCAAAATTCATGATCAAACTATGAATTAAAAAAAAGAAATCAAGTTTTTTTGTGGGGAATAAATTGTTTGTGGAAGATGCTTTCTGCAGAAAATAATATCTAGCATAATGAATTATTTCCCACTATTTGGTGGTAAAACAGAAAACCAAGTTTGGTAAATATTGGGAAAAAGAAAATAATGTTCCTTTATTGAAGAAGACCATAAGGGTGACATAAACGAACTTCATATTCGTAGCTGAATAGTAGAGAAAATTAAATTAAGAAAAGGTAAATTATAGTGACCACCAATGTCTGAAAGCAACTGGTTGTACCAACAACAGTTGGCAGTAGAAAGCAAACTAGCGAGCATGTTTCTACATAATTATTTTGTAAGGTTCCTTCTCCTTTTGTGTATGTAAAATTTAAAAAATGGCATCATGTCTTGAAAAATGAAAGTCACTTTCCTTCAAAATAACTTGGTGTCTGTTCCACCAAAAGAAATTTGCTGTAACAAATTTCAACAAATTTTTCTATGCAAGCCAAACATCAGAGAATGTGGGAAATATTTTTCTACAAAACAAATGAAGCCTTAAAGATAGCCTTAATCAACTTGTTGGAGCAGTTAACCATTCTTCTAAATCAAGTCCTTACGTCTTTAATCAGTATATTAGATCATATAGCCAATCATGACTTGTCTTCAACATTCTAAATACATCAAAGGCTTCACATGACAACTGAAAAGATACATATCAAGTTTAATCCAAAGACTTCAGTGTGCTTTACACTACTATTACAGCTAGCGAGCATTGGGAAAAGCAACTTAAAATTGCTTCTAAAGTACATTGGGGAAGAAAAAAAATCCAAAACAAATTCGAATTGACTTTTGCAAAAACTTCTACAATGGTGCATTTTCAAAAAGCAATTAAAAGCAGAAAACTTGCACCCTTTCAACAAGGATATAATTGATCTATAATTAACTACAAATAGGTAGAGAATTCTGAATCAAATAGATTTAATTTTTAAGAACACTAAGTGAGAGAGATTATTAATGTACAAAAAACGAAACTGAGAAAAATTAAGAAAAGCAAGAATATATATATATATATATATATATATATATATATATATATATATAGATGGAGCTCTCACCCAATAATCCAAGTAGTCAAGAAAGCAATAGAGACGCCATGTGCGGATTTTTGCTTGTAGTTAGTGATAATCTGAGGAATCTCAGCAATCCCCCAACTAATAACACTAATGAATCCCAATGTTAATGAAACGCCATCTTTCACACTGCAAAGACAATAGTTGAGGTAAATTATAGCCCATTGCGAGCAATGCTTTGTTCCTGGGCACATTGGTTGTGCCATTGCTGCTTTCAATCTGTGAATTTGAGAAGCCAAATTAAAAAGAGAAAGTGATAATCAAATCACATTGTGCCTTTTTCTTAAAATAATATATCCTTATGCACAATAAGACAAATAGAATAATATTTTACAAAGAGCAAAAACTGGATTTGATTCCAAAAGTTACAAAAAAACAAACCAAAAAGCCAAACTGAAAATCACTTTCTGTTTCTTACTTTAACAATAATAACAAACTGAGGACAAAGGATACACAATATAGATAATTGGATTGGGTTATTAGTAAATTACCTGACCGCCGATGCAAATTAAAGAGAGTCGTATAAGCCGCAGCGTTGCTAATTTGCCATTCAAGCCATGCTTACAACTTAGGACTTGAAATTGCCATTCAAGTCTCGCATTGTAAAGCGAGCGAGAGAGACAGAGAGAGTTTTTGTTTCATTCTAATAAAATTTGGAGCAGCCGTGTGGTGCAATGCTCTCATATACGAGCTAACACGTTAACAGTTAACTCTTCAACTATCGAAATTATTACCGTGAAATTATTTAGGGTAGCGTTACTGCTAGCAGAAATTATTAGGTTGAAACCAAGAATTAATAGTAACTTTCTAATTAATGAAATTATTATTGTGTTTAATACCTTTGACTTAACTTTTATAATTTTAAAAATATTTTTATTAATTCAATTATGCCCCTCCTTTTTATATCGGTTTCTATATATAAATTTTTAATTCAATTATACTCTTTCCTTTTATATCAATTTTTATATATAAATTTTAAATAAAATATTTATTTTTATAAACATATAATAATTTAAATATAATATTTATTATTTTCATCATATTAATTAATAATAAAATTTTAAAATTAAAATAAAGTATTAAATAATATATATCAAATTGAAAATTTCAATATTTCACATATAAAATTACTATCTTATTCTTTTCCATATTTATTTTACTTATTTTTATTAAAAAATATTTTTTTTAAAGATTAAAAAAATATTTAAGATGTCTAATTTTATTTGTAGTTCTTTAAAAAAAAAAAGTTGATATTAATAATTTTTATAATTATTAGAACAACTATATATTTAACTATTTTTACAAAATATTATGAGAAAATAAAAAATATTTTTTTATTTGTAAGTGTTTATTTTTATTTTATTTATAAGTATTAACTAAAGTATACATATAAAATATTATGAAATTTTTTAATAAAATTAATTTAATTTTACTTTTTTAAGTAAATATCTCATTTTATATTTTAAAATTTAATAATTTAATTTTTTTAGTACACTTAAAAAATTAAACCGGTTAACTCAATTGAACCGTGACCGAGTTGACCGGTTCACGGGTTACCCGGCCAGTTTAAAGGGTTTAATATGATTTTTAGTAAAATATAGTTTATTATTCAGATCGAACTGACCGGTAGTTCGGTTCACAAATTTTTTTATCCAATCAATTGATTCGATTTGAGTTTAGCAATTATGATAATAAGAGTGTTCTTTCTGTCTTTTTTATATTAAAAGTAATGTCATTAATGGGTAATTCATAAGTTTTATCTCTTATTGTTAAGAGACTTTTATATATAATATAGATAGATAAATATCAATATAGATAAATAATATTAGTTTTTATTTACTATAATTAATTTTTTTTAATATAATGTGAAATGTTTCTCATATATTACAATCATTATTTTATTTTCTTTCATGTAATTTTTTTTTAGGGAATATTTTCTTTTATGTAAACTAGTTACCATATAATGGTAAATACATTTAATATTATTTATTACAATCGACTATTTTTTATTCTTTTTAAATATTAGTTTTTTATGTTATATATATTCAATTTATGCATGCATCAAATCATTTTAAAATTGATAGTAAAAATTCTTATAAAAATTTAATGGCAATAAAAAAAATTATTTTTGTTGTGTTATTCTTGTTATTAACTACAAAATAGAAAAAAAAAAATTAAAATTACTAGCATAAGCTTTTCTTTTTTCTTTTTAGAGTAATAGAATAAGCATCCTATAAAAATAAATGGAAATAATATTTTTAAAATTAGACAATTTTGTAGGGTGGCAAAAAAATTATTATCAACATTATAAGTCTTGTTTTTTCTTATATTATTAAACCTTAGAATTTTTTTTCTTACTTATTTTTCTCTTTTTGCTTAAGTAATTTATATAAAGGTAATTGTTAATTATTTTTTAGACTTAAAAATTTATGAATAATTCTTCTAAAAATAAGTTATGAATAACATAATTGTTTTTACAGACTAATTGATAATTCTTTTATGATATATTTCTTTAGGTAATTAAAACTTTTATTTTCTGGTTTATAATTTTTTTTATATGAAATATGCATATATAGTATACTATATAATACATGGAAATTAATTTATAAATTAAGAAATAAACTAATCTAATATATACTAGTTGTTTGCCCGCTCGTCTCGCGGCTATTATTATTATTTTAATTATAAATATTTTTAATTCGTAAAATTAAAATTAGATTATGTATTTAAAAAATATTTATATGTATAAAATTTAATTAATATTAAATTAAATACATATAATAAAAATTTAATGAAAGGTATAATTGAAAATATGTCATATATAAGATGAGAAAACTTTGTTAATTTATTAATTATATTTATATAAACTAATATTAAAAATACAATTAATATTTTTTTAGGATTAAGAATCATTATTTAATTAGGAAACTAACTTATTGGTTAACATGTTAACTTTTAGGATTAAAATCCTTATTTAGTTAGAAAAACAACATATTTGTTAATGTATTAATATAATAATTCAAATAAAAAAAATAATGATAAAAAAACTATAAAACTACACATCAGCTTCATGTCTATAGGTTAAAAATAAGTACAAATGTCAAAAAAAAATTTCTTATGTGTCAAAAATAAGTATATATGTCCAAAAAAATTTATGTCTCAAGATATATATATATATATATATATATATATATATATATATATCAAAAATTTCTCTGTTTCAAACACGTATTAGATTTCTTGGTTATTACATTACTTAAGGAACTATTACACTTATAGAGAGATTATTAATTTTTGCAAGTACATTTCCAGATAAAATTCTAGACAAAACACAACTTCAGAGATTTCTAGGAAGTTTGAATTATGTCTTAGATTTTTGTCCAAATATTAATCGTCTTGCCAAACCCCTGCATGATAGACTTACCATACAACTGACAGGATCTAAGGATAGATATGAAATGAAAAAGGGTATGAAATGAAAACAGTGATAATGAATGAAAGTGATGATGAACAGTATTTCTGATGTGCAAGATCCTTTATAGGCGAGCACATAGCATACTTATACACAGATGAACAGATGTAAATATATTTAAAAACAGAATAGATAATTAAATTGAAATTAAATTTGATTTATAAATGTACCTTTTATAATTATGAACTTGTTTTACAAAATTTGTAAAACTGAGATACAATCTGGAGATATATGGAGATATGGAGGAAGTATGGAAGTATATGTGACTGAATGAGGGAAAATATTACAGATAAATTTTGGAAAGTTACTCAACACATGAGTTTCCTAAAACAATCTATATTTTCTCTCTAAAATGCACGATCCTTTGAACTGGAGGAGCCTCTGCCTTATATAGAGGAGGTAGAAAGCTTCTTTAATCATGTTCTGAAGGATTTGATGGAGTGTGGTCCCTGATTCACATGGTTCTTCAGAAATCATAAGTGGAAAATACTGTGACTTCACATGCCACCGAAAGTTGAAAGAAAATAAAGTTGTCTGTGAAGTGGCAGACAATAATAATTTTCTTTTGACTCTTTTTTTTTTTTTTTACTTTTACTTTTTCTTTACAGAAAATTAATTATAATAGATAAAAATAAAATTCAAAAAGATTAAAATACAAATAATTAATAAAATGGAGGATTAATGAAAGGCTGAGCGTCAGTCGGATCATCATCATTAAGATCAATGACAGGGTCTTCTGACTCAGCATGAGATGATTCAGCCTGTGAAGTTGTACTGCTTTCAACAAGCTGTTTCATTGTAGCAAAATACTCATCAAAAGTTGATGCCGCTGCAAGAAGGGTTTGGGCATGGGCCTTTTGACTTAGAAATGTAGAGGTTTGTGGAGGAGCTGACATAAAGCCTTGTTTTATCAGCCATTGATGAATTTTATCCTTAGTAATTTTGTTTTTCTGGAATGCATCCCACCATTTGACTTTACATCTTCTGGCAAGAACATAAACTGTATCCTGTCGTACATACTCAAGATACCAAATACATACCTAAGGAATAAAAAATTTAGTACAGAACAATAGCATGGGCTTAAACCGTTTTTATTGCTCTGTGGGCTTATACATGGACTTGAACATTTCATAATATTCTTTTATTTCTGGTTGGTTATCCAGAATTTTAGGTACTGGTCCATAAAAATTTCACTATGAAATGAACCAAAGAGGTAATTTAGATGTATTAATATTTATATCAAAGAAGATTAACAGGAATGGGTTCCTTTGGAGTTTTGGATGCACATGGTATTGAACCAAGCTTGTTGATAATCCCAGTAGGAGAAAGTCCTACAGTGATTATAATGAGTTTTGAAGTCTGTTTGGAAGGCTTTCAAAGAATGAAGGTCTTTTCCCCAATCAGATGGATTTAGGATTTTTGAAATAGTAATAGAGGAATAGGCGGGATCTGGGTGATCACTTGATAATTTAAAATGTTTAAATTTAGCTGAACCTATTGATTCAAGAACTGCCTCATAATATGGCTGGGGTTTTGTTAAATCTCAAGGTTTGAAATATCAGCCAGATGGAAAAAGTTTTTTAATTGTCACAGAAGGGTTTTAATGAAAAAATCCTTCTTCTATGAACAAAATATTTTGAAAATTTTCTTTTGAAATATATTCAGAT
>CATKHJ010447330.1:0-13379 GCA_949750685.1 Vernicia montana | reverse complement strand
TAGTCATGGAGTCTGATCCACTTCATGTAGCATGTCCGTAAGGGGACCACTGCTTAGAGTATGCTTGTAAGGAAGCCTCTACTCATTTTATTCAAAACATGCCTGTAAGGAGGATTATTGCTTAATATGAAGCATGCTTGTAAGGAAGCCTCTGCTTGATTTCTATATAAATATGTATCGATGTCTATCAAACCAAATTGATATCCATTCTTTATATGATTCCATATGTTTATGTATCGTGAAATCTAAACCAATGTTTATTCCATTAATATGATAAAATCCCAAGTTGAAGGGTATGGTAGTATATTCTCTTCTCACTACTTTATCTCATTAGTGATTCCATTTTTCAGGAGAATAGAAGTTCATCGGTTCGGTTCTTCAGGCATCCTCCTTTCCTAAAGAACCAAGTGGATTAATGTAATTTCTCCTCTATTTATATGTAATTGAGGTTTATTCTAGACACTCTATGTGTTTGTAAGGGAGAGATATTCTTTTGGCCTCATTGACAATATTGAACAATTAGTTATATGTATTAACTTATGATATGAGATTATATGACTATTATGATATGTTCTTATGAGAATTTATGTATGTTAAATATGTATGGAGATTATGTGAATATGTATGTTCAGGTTGAGGTCTTGGGGATGTGTGTGTATTAGATGCAATGATGTCGTATGTGGAAGTTATTTTTATGGGTTCTACGGGTGGTTGGTGGCCTTATGCCTACCCATGCCCTAGGACTGTCGCATCGCCCGAAGCGGGGTATGACAATATGAGTCTCTTATCAATTCAATATTTCTATATATGTATAATAGTGTATAAATTATTATCCTTAAGTTTTAAACTTTTAAACATTTAAGTTATACATCTTAATGGACATAAGATATCAATTGCGTTCAAATTATTAATGAATGTGATTAATGGATATTCAATCTAATTATATGTATTTTTTTAATCTATAACATTTGTTTAACATGTATGTATATGAATCATTGTTTATAATATTTAGTATTTCAAGAATTGTATATTTTATATAAATACTATTGTTTTTATGATTCATTAAATATAGTCTATTAACTAATATGTACCATTTGATATTAACTTAAGATTTTATTTGTATATACAAGTATGTGTATTCTCATTATAAAAATTTTATACTTTAATTATATATTAATTATTGATTTTAATAAAACCTATTTATATATGAAAATAAATTTTAAGGCTTATAAATATATGTTTAAGTTATATATATACCGTATGAAGTTTAACTATATTCTGAATTCCAAGATGTGCTCATATATGGCGAAATTGAAATCTAAAGAACCAATTCTAAACATTTATATAAGTACAACTTCTATTAAGAACCATTTATAAGTGTTCTAATCATATCGAAAGTTACTTGATTAATGTTCTATTGAAATTAGAACACCTAAGTTGCTATACTAATGATCAATGAAACCAATATATTGTATGTTTCCCTTATTGCTAAAAGTGATAGTATCCCTAGATGCTAATTGTTACAAAATCGAATATATATCCCAAAAATATATTCCATTATAAATGAATCCAAAGAATGAATGTACCCCTTTGTATTCCAAAAGTTTATAAACTTAAAATGCTTAATTATATATTCATTTATCTAATCTAATCGAATCTCAAGAAATTTCACAAGTCAAGTATTTCTTTCATATGTAATCTATTGCAAATCTGAAATTCAAATTCCTGTTACGACAAACACTTGCTTAATATGTGCCACTTTAAATAAAAGCATTATTAACTCACTTTTTATTGTTTACAAATTATTAAATGAATTATACTTGAACTCATTATAAATTATGAATATGTTAAATATTAAGAATAATCGTTTCTGTTCTTTACTCACTGAGCTTTCCCCGAAACTCACCCCTTCCACTCACCAGTATTTGCAAGTGAAAGTTGAATAGTAATTTCAGAAGTATAGCGGATATTGGCAAATTGATTCCTCAAGCCTTCATCCTTCCTTGAGGACTATCAAGACAATGTAATAATTTATCTTTGTGAATTATTGGTGTATAAATTTAAATTTCTTAGATGCTCCATGTGTGTATGTGGTGTTACTGTAATTCATATATATATATTATAAGTGTTGTAATAATAAGTGAGAAGTGAAATGTTGAATGATGAGATTGATATAACATATGAGTTGAATGGTGACAATGATGAAGGGAAAGTTGATTATTGATTAATTGTAGTGAAGGAATGAGAATGTTATTAGAAGTATAATTGAAATATAGGTTGTGATCTTAGGGCAATAGTATAGTTACAGTTGATACCATGCTGGATTTCCATTGGATTTGTTAGTACGTATGGGTTCTACGGGTTATCGGTACCCTTATGGTTATCCATGCCTTAGGACCGTCACTACTTAGAAGTTGGACTGTGACAGAGATGGTATCAGAGTATAAGTATATATATAAGTCTAGAATAGACTATATGAGTCATAGGATATGTGAACACCATAGAGCATAGGATTATCCTTTCACGTCAATTGAAGTAATCCTTTATATTAGATCTGTGTTATTTTTATACGTTGAATCCTCTCATATATGTGTTTGCTTATATAGATGTCGCCTAGAGCTCAACATCGAATGCGAGAAGAAAATGAACATGTATCTCCAGAAAATATGGATGCCATAAGGCAAGAGTTATTGGAATTACGAGAAGAAAATAATCTCCTTAAAGAAGAGCTAGCTAGGGAAAGACAACAAGTTCCTCCTCCATATGTACCTGTACCTAGACGTGTGGCAAGGAGAATGTTAAATGAAGAAGTAGTCTCTATTCATGACTTCAGAAGGTTAAAACCACCAGAATTTACAGGTGACGAGGGTATTGAACCATAAGAATTCCTTGAAGAAATGGATAAGTTAGTTCAAAGACTACCCTGTTTAGATGCAAAAGTGATAGAATTGGTGGGACTTCAATTAAAGAAAGATGTTTGGAGTTGGTTTCAAAGGAATATGAAAGATAGATTATATGGAGATAATTCTCCTACATGGAAAATGTTTAAACATAAGTTAATGGATGAATTTTTGGCCGAGGGTAAAAAGGAGTATAGAATAATTCAATTTGAAAAATTGAGACAGAAGGGCATGACTGTGGCAGAATATGCTAAAGAATTTAATAGGTTGAGTAAGTTTGCAAAAGAAATTATCTCTACGGAGGTAGCAAGAATTAATAGATTCAAGAGGGGATTAATTCTTCCATTATATAATGCTTTATGTGCTATTGAGTTCACTTCTCTATCAAAGTTGGTAGATAAAGCTAAGCAGATAGAAGCAAGATATGAGGAAGAAAGAGTAGGAAAAGATCAAGGATTAAAGAGCAAGACTAGAGGTCAAGGAAGTTATAGTAGAAAGACAAAAAGTAACTCACAAGTGAGAACATCTGGATTTATAGCTTCAATTCAGTTTTAGTTTATTTTAGTTTTACTTTTTAGATCTTAGGTTTTTTTTATTTTATTTTAAAGGGGCGTAATAATTTAAATAGGTTCCCCTCCTCTATTTTATATTTGTTTGCTTGATTATTTTTCTTAGGTTGTTAGATGTATGATTCAATTGATTTTAGGTTGATAGCTTAATAATTAATTTGGATAATTAATTTGTTTTGTTTAGTTCATTAGGTTGTGATAATAATTAGTATGATAATTGGCCTTGTAATTAATTTGCTAATTAGGTAAATAATTAAATTTATACAAATTGAAATATGAGAGTTAATTGGTTAAATTTCCTTTTAATTTGAAGTTAATAGATTGTTAAGATTATAGTTGAAATTGATTTGATTTTAAATAGTTGGTAGATTTTATTTAAATTTGATTTTATTAAAATTGTTTTGGATTCTTATTTGTTATGATTTGATTTGTTTAAAGTTAAAATAATTGGTTTGATTAGATTTCTTCAAATTTAATTAGGATAATTAATTTCAGGCTTCGTAATTATGTGAATTAGGTGATTAATTTTGTTTAGATTTTAATATTAATTTTATTATATAATTAATTATGATCTAGATAAACATTTGTAGATTAGTTAATGTTTTAGGACAATTGGTAATTAAATCATTTGCATAATTGGATTAGAAATTTAGTTTTCTATTTAGATAATTAATCTTTTTAACTTACTCAATTTTGATTAGATAATGAATTTTTATAATTTAGCTTTTTACTTGTTAAATATTTTGGTTTGAAATGTTATTAATTGATATAAATTGTCATTGTAAATAAAGCCTAAAAAATCCTAAAAAATCTTAAATTAAACTTAACCAATTAGTAGATGTCAGCTTCACAGTTGGGCGGGCGCGAGTGCCTAACACATTCCTAAACCTGTACTTAATTTCCTTATCCGGATCTCTGGACTAACTGATTAGATATTTTGCAAGGAATCCTAATCACTTATTTTTTCTTAAGTTTTTAGAAACTTAGGTGGCGACTCCATTTTCTCCAACTTGGGCTTCGACCCAAACTCGTGTTCCCTCAAAGCAATTTGGAAAACATTGTAAGGTTCATCCACCTGTAGCCAACCAAAACTGGTTGTGACAAATAGTCATCCGCCTCTCGTTCTCTATTTGACTCTAAATATTGTTCATTCTTCGTTTTAATTATATTTTTTTCTAATTGAATATATTAGTGATTTAATTCGTTAGGATATGCGTAACCTCACCCGATATACTAAATAAGATTTTTTTGGTATTAAATGTATACAAAATAAAAAAGTTGAGGGGTTAAAAAGACTATTTTAAAAAATTCATGAGTTAAATAAACTATTTTAAAAAATTCAGAATGTCACAAGACTTTTTTATAAAAGTACGAGTGTCAAAACTATGCATTTCGCCTTTTATTTCATTCTTCAACATTATTATTGCACATATTTAATGATAACATTCACAAAAATTGCTTAAGAAAATAGTTAAAATAATCATCAAAATTGACCATTGAAAAAAAAGAAAAGGCATATGTTGAAGATTTTTTGGTTTATATTCTTAACTTTTTCCTTTTTTTTTTTAAAGTATATTTTTATATTGCTTTGTGTAAAAATGAGTAAAAATATGCATTTATTGCTAGCTTTTATCTATCCTTTATGGCAAATAATTATTATTAATCATAAATAAATATAATTTTAATGGAACAAAGTGGAGTTAGAAGATATCAATAAATAAAATTTAACCAAATGTTTTTTTAAGAAAAACGAAAAGAAAATAAAAACACTAAACTAAAGAAAGAGATGAAGCTAATTGAGTCAATCATGCATGTCTAAAAAGTTTATGTAAGACTATATTTGATTTATGGAATGAAATAAGATATAAATGAAATAATTATTTCTAAAGAATAAAATAAGTTAAAAATATAATAATTATTCTTATTCCACAATTTGATTCATGGCATAAAATAACTATTCTATTCCTATTCCATTATTTGGTTCATCATCAAAACCAAATACTTTGCTACTCTAGATATTTTGGTAGTCGTGCTAATGAAGTTGCTAGTCATGTGTAGTGTGGAGAGATAGGACATTTCTTCAATGGATATTAGCTAGCCTACGAATGTTATAGCCATCTCTATTCTATAGTCTAAAAAATATCAATTTTTTAATTTTTTATGGAATATGTCTTTCATAAAAATAGTGAAATTGTTATTCTATGAAATTAGTATTTTTTGTTTACAATTTAAACCAAAGTAAAAATAACTACTCTTTACATAATAATTATTCTATTTCTAATCATTTTTATAAACCAAACACGACCTAAATTTTTAGAACCATTGCTACCACCAGAGGTAACACAAATCAACAAAATGAGCTCCAACAATTAATTAATTATACAAACAATATGAATAACCAAATTCATAAACAAAATATGGAAATTGGATTGTTACTGAATTTAGAATCTAACATGTGCTAATTAATTAAGAAAGTTAAAGTCCCGTTGGTTATCGTTTTTTATTTTTTGTTTTCTGTTTTTCAAAAATAAAAATAAGATTTTAAAAATTAGAATTTGTTATTTTTAGTTTTATGTTTTCAAAATATTTCTGGATAAATATGAAAAAAAATATATATAATTTTTTAAAAAATATTTTTTAATACTTATTTTTTTGAAATTTAATAAAAAATAAATAAATAAATAAAATCATAACGATACCAAACACCCCCTAAAATTTTGGTTTTTTAATGTCTATTCATAAAATTTTATTCGTATAAAGTAACTAAAGGCTACTGCCATATAAACTATCCTAAATAATAAATTGGTTATTATTCTAGCAAACAAAAATTTAAAAAAAAAATACAAATCCAACATCAACATATTTATATGTGAAACCAATATGTAGTAGTAAAAAAATTCAAAATTTTACCTTATAATATTTGAGAATCAAACCTGAAATTGAAAAAAAAAAAAAAAAAACTGATAAGCAACAAGATGTGAAATGTGATTGACGTGTGTGATTATATATACACACATTTATGGTGAGAGAAAATTTCTTACATATTCCAAAAGCAAACAATCATTTTTGTTGACCTAAATTGAGTTCTCGATTTAGTCAATCATTATTTTGATTTTGACAATCAAATTGAATAGTATTAATATTTTATCTAAGTGTATTTTGACAGATAAAATGCTTTAGAAATACTTGGGATTCAAGAACTTGGAAAATTCTTTAAGTGTTCTGCTGGACTCATAAGTTGTACCAGCAACACTTGAATTGCGCCCGTAACAAAGCAGTCACGACCGCAACACTCTTGTCGCGACCGCAACACTCCTGTCACGACCGCTAATTAATTAAAGCCAAAGATGCCTGAATTTGGTTGAGATCCAGGGAGGTTCATGGTCACAGTCGCAACCGCAACATTGAATGCGAAAGACATATCGCAATCGCGACCAAGAAGTAGCGACTGCGATATTCACACAGCAGAGAAAAGGTTTCGATGGATAGTTGATCAGCAAACGGAAATCTGCCACATGTCACTAGCCGTTAGAGACATATGAATGTAGCGACCACGATTCTTCAGTTGTAACTGCTATATCTCCATCACGACCGCTACCAAGGCTTAGCGACCGCAATTCTTGTCTGATAGAGCAATTAATGCAGATTTTCTAGCTGTTGGAGCAAGATTTGGTTGAAGCACTATTTGTAATAGCTCTTTTATGGTGGAAAGTTATAAATACTCCCTCCAAAGGACTTAAAGACATTGAACAACTTCTCAAGCAACTAAATTCTTGTATTCTTATTTCTCAAGCCTTTAATTTTCATTCAACACCTTGTGTGTTTGTTATAAGAGCATTCATTGCTCAAAAGGTTAGGTGTTAGCCATTAAACACTCATTAAGTTGGGGAGTGAGCCTTAGTGAAAACTCTTGTTAGGTTTGAGTGTGAGCCTTATTGAAAATACTTATGAGGTTTTTAGTGTGAGCCTATTGAAAACACTTGAAAGGTTTGGTGTGAGCCAAAATACTAAGTTGGGAGTGAACTTGGTAAAACTCTATTGATAGTGAAATACCCAATTGGTGATTGGAGAGTGGATGTAGGATTGGTTATAATTTGAACCACTATAAATCTTTATGTCTTTTAACTTCTTCCCTTACTCCTTTTCATTTTAATTTTTAATTTCCCACCAATTTAACCCCCCTTCTTGATTCTTATTGGGCAACAAGTGGTATCAGAGCATTGGTCTCAATTCTAAAAGCTTCAAAGCGTGAGAAAAGATCAAAATGGCCAATGAAGGGATCAATCATCTCAAACCACACTTTGATGGCACCGATTATGCTTAGTGGAAGCATAGAATGAAGGTTTACCTTGATAGTGATCTCATAGATCTATGGGACAACGTTCTTGACGAATGGAAGCCTCCATCAAAGGTGATTGAAGGTATAGAAGAGGCAATACCTAGAAAAGAATGGGTTGAGGCTTATAGAAGAGCAAATGGGAAGAACAAGAGAGCCATGACAATTCTTCTTAGTGCCTTATCTATAGAAGAATATAGAAGAGTTCAACAATGGTCAAGTGCTTATAGCATTTGGAAAACATTAGAGGACTACCATGAATGCTCCAAACAAGTCAAGTCAAAGAAGATTCAAATGCTTATTCATGAATATGAACTCTTCAAGATCAAACCAAATGAAAATGTGATCAACATGACCAACCAATTCCTTGGTATAGTCACAAGCTTGAAGAAATTTGGAAAGAGTTACTCTTTGGAAGACATCAACAACAAAATTCTTAGAGCTCTTCAAAAGAAGAACTTTGAATCCAAAGTATCATCAATTGAAGAAGCTCATGATCTTGACAAGCTACTGATGAATGTTCTAATTAGTAAACTTCTCACTCATGAGATGACCTTGGAAAAGGAAGAAGTCCAAATTGAGAAGACGAAGGCAATTGCTCTCAAATGCTCCACCAAAGATCAACATAATGATGAGAGTCAAAGTGACTCAGATGAGAATGATGATGAAGATGATGAGTTAGCTATGCTAACAAGAAGAGTCAATAAGATTATCAAGAATAAAAAGAAGAGATCTTTTAGGAAATCTCCTTCCAACTCTAACTCAAATGTCAACTCCAACAAGGATAAGAAGAATGAGGTAACTTGCTATGAATGTGGAAAGCAAGGCCACATCAAACCAGAATGTCCCAAGCTCAAAAAGAAAAAGAAGTGGGACAAGGAGAAAAAGAAGAGCTTCAAGGCTACATGAGATGAGGACTTTTCCAATGATGAATAAGAGGATGAAGTTGCAAATCTATGTTTTATGGCCTTGGAAAACTCTCCAATGAGGTATACTCTACTTCTCATTCTTGTGATTACATTAATAATTATAGTGATGATAATGTGGATAATGATGAGTTTTTAGAGACCATGGTCTTGAAATGTGAAAAATACTTTTCCAAAATGAAATTTTATAAAGAAAAATATTCAAACTTAAGGAGGATTTCAAATGTTTGGGAAAACTTGTTTTGAGTTTGAAAACATCCAATGCTAACCTCAAAAGTTCATTGGATGAAATCTTTATAAAAACCTCCTCACTTGAATCTTTCTACAAGGAAAATAATTATTTGAAATTAGAAGTTGAAGAATTAAGAACTTCTATTTCTAAATTCCACAAACGAAAGGAAGCTTTGGATACACTCATTGTATCTCAAAGACCGCCTCTTGTGAAATATGGTCTTGGCTTTAATGGTTCATCAACTTCTACATCCTCATCTCCTTTATTTGTCAAAGCCTCTACTCCTCAAACTTCTAGCATAGAGGTAGTCAACAATGAGGCTAAAACACACACAAAACCTTCAAATCCTAAGAGCATTAAGAAAGGTTCACATGACTCAAGAGCTAAGTCTCAAAGAGTCAATCATGCATTCATATATCAAAAAAGGCATATTCAAAAACACCCACAATCATAACATCATACATGCTCTTGTATGCATCATGATATTGTTGCAAAAAGGCCTCAATTTCACTATAAGATGGCAAAGCACAAAAAAGACTTTCAAGTTAAAGTTTAAATGCCATTATTGTATGAAAGATTGTCATATTAATGTGTTTTGTTACATAAGGAAGGCTCAATTAAAACTTGAGGACCCTTTCAAGACTAACCCCAAAGGACCCAAATATGCTTGGGTACCTAAGAAAAGGTAATTTGGTGTTTTTTGTAGGTTTCCCTTAAATCCACTACCAAGGAAAATGAATGGCATGTAGATAGTGGATGTTCAAGGCATATGACTGAAAATGCAAGCCTTTTCATCACATTGAAGAAAAAGCTTAGAGGAAATGTCACATTTGGAAAAAATGCTAAGGGTAAGGTAATTGGCATTGGATCAATTGGTAAGGTTGTTCCCTTATTGAGAATGTTTATTTAGTTGATAGTTTAAAGCATAATTTATTAAGTGTAAGTCAATTATATGACAAAGGTAATAGAGTCATCTTTGACTCCAAAGAATATCTTGTCACTACCTTGGTGGATGACAAAGTGATATTCAAAGGGGAAAGAGATGACAATACCTATATAATTAACTTATACAATGTAGCTAACCACAATTTCAAATGTCTTGTGTTTGTTAGAAATGAATCTTAGATTTGGCATAGAAGGCTTGGACATGCAAGCATGGAGTTAATTCATAGCCTAAGTAAGGATGAGCTAATTGATAGGCTCCCAAAGATCAAATTCTCAAAGGACAAGACATGTGGACTATGCCAAATGGGAAAATAACATAAGTCTTCCTTCAAAGCTAAAAATGTGGTAAGCACTTCTAGACCCCTATAATTTATACATATGGACTCATTTGGACCTAGTAGAGTTGCTAGCTTGAGTGGAAAACTTTATGCTTATATACTTGTTGATGATTATTCTAGATTTACTTGGGTTAGTTTCTTAACTCATAAGAGTGATGCTTTTGATGCATTTAAAAGTTTTGCTAAAAGAGTTCAAAATGAAAAAGGATACTTCATTTCAAAAATTAGAAGTGACCATGAAAAAGGAATTTGAAAATGAACTTTTTGAAAAATTTTGTATTGAATATAGTATTTCTCATAATTTTTCATCTCCTAGAACACCACAACAAAATAGTGTTGTGGAGAGAAAAAATAAAACACTAGTAGAGATGGCTAGAACTATGCTCAATGAGTATGGTCTTCCTACATACTTTTGGGTAAAAGTCGTCAATACTTCTTATTATATTGCAAACCGTGCTTTTAAAAGACCCATTTTAAACAAAACCACTTATGAGTTATGGAATGGAAGAAAGCCCAAAATTTCATATATTAGAGTATTTGGTTGCAAATGCTATATATTGAACACCAATGATAACCTTAGAAAATTTGTATCTAAAATGGATGAGGGTATTTTTCTTGGCTATTCCACCACTAGCAAAGCTTATAGAGTCTTTAATAAGAAATTATTAGTGGTTGAGGAGTCTATGAATGTTGTTTTTGATAAATCTAGTAAACTTGATCTTGGGAAAGGTAGTGTCCTTGATGATTTTGTAGGTGAATTCGAAAAACTTGAAATTGAGGATAACTCAAAGGAAAAGTTGGTGAATGAGGAGAATCAACAAGATGTTGAAGCTCAACCTTAATAATAAAAGGATCACACTCAATGACTTCCAAAAGAATGGAGTTACCCCAAGGATCACACTAAATAACTTATCATTAGTGAAACTTCAAAGGGTGTAAGTACTAGATTTTACTTTAAAGCCTCAGATAATTATCTTGTCTTTGTTTCTCAATTTAAGCCAATAACTATTGATGAGACTCTAAATGATAAGTGTTGGGTGATTGCTATGCAAGAGGAACTCAACCAATTTGAGAGAAACAAAGTTTGTGAACTTGTTTCTAAATCCAAGGACCATCCAATTATTGGATGTAAATGGGTGTATAAGAATAAGTTAGATGAGCATGGTTCCATCACTAGGAACAAAGCTAGATTGGTTGCCAAAGGGTACAACCAAGAGGAAGGCATAAACTATGATGAAATATATGCTTCAGTAGCAAGATTAGAGGCTATTAAGATTTTACTTGTATATGCATGCCACATGAATTTTAAACTCTTTCAAATAGATGTTAAAAGTGCATTTTTAAATAATTTTATTGAAGAGGAAGTTTATGTTGAACAACCTCTCGGTTTTGAGCATTATGAACTTCGAAAATCATGTCTTTAAATTAACTAAAGCCTTGTATGGATTGAAAAAAGCTCCTAGAGCTTGTATGAAAGGCTTAGTTCCTTTTTGTTGAAAAATGATTTTGTTAAAAGAAAGGTTGATACCACACTTTGTGTGAAAAAACACAATAGTGATACACTCATTGTTCAAATTTATATTGATGATATTATATTTGGTGATACTAATGAAAATCTTTGTGAAAAGTTTGCTAAGTGAATGACTAGGGAATTTGAAATGAATATGATGGGAGAGCTCAAATTCTTTCCTAGTCTTCAAATCAAGCAATGCAAAGATGTAATTTTCATCAATTAATCCAAGTATACCAAAGAATTATTGAAGAAATTTGGAATGGATGGTTGCAAGAGTAGCAAAACACTAATGAGCACATCAACTAAACTTGACAAAGATGAGATGGGTTAGCCTATTGATGAAAAGAAATATAGAGGAATGATTGTGTCACATCCCACTTTTAGGATGGACGGTCCTAGGGCATGGGTAGGCATAAAGCCACCGAAAACCCGTAAAACCCTCTAACATTGACATACAAATGGTGTTCCAACGGAGTACCGATTGTACTCCTAACAATTCCCAAGATCCAAAACCTACATAAAACCACACTTCCAAATATTTTCACCATTATATCCTCAACTTCCCATGCATAATCAATATATTCACATTCATTAACTCAATACACTTATAATATTCACATATATCATTAAGCAACTTTAATATTTCTTGTCAGCTGAATACACTTTTCACATAATCTGTACTATATACATTACACTTAATATAACATAGAGCTACTAGAAAATTAGACCAATATTACACATATATTGTTTCTCATATACCTATATACAATGATCAAAACATAACATATTTTTCTTACATTAGGCATAAGATTCAAGCGAATTATAATGCTTGATTTTTCTTGTAAACTTCTATCCCTATAAAAAAAAATTGGGAAGGGGGAGTGAGTAAAACTCAGTGAATGCATTCTAAACAATTATGCACATGGGGTCGGTTCACTCGATTCACTACAATTTAGTTTTACAATAAAATCAAGGATTCAATATAGATATATATAACAATGATGGCAATATTAAGAATGATAGCAGTAAAGGCAATATCAATAACACTGGCACTAGGGTTCAGTAGAAAGAATAGCAATGTCAATAACATTGGCACTAAGCTTCAGTAGAAAGAATGACAATATTAAAAACGATAACAATGTAGGCAATATCGGTATCACTAGCACTGAGGTTCAGCAGAAATCTGGATTCACTAGATAAGAGCGGAATTTATCAACACTACTCATCAATAATTTCACTAGTGGCAGAGGCTCTTCTTTTGAAGCAATACCACAACGTAAGGTTAGCTAAACCTTACGGCTAGGGCATTCAAAACCCCTCCTAGCAAGGGTCACTTCATTGTGCATAGAGCCCGGTGTTTCCCACACCGAAAAAAAGGGATCTCTGCCTTTAGAAACAATAGAACTGTACCATTTTTGGTACTTCAAAGAATGTTCGATTTACACTGAGAAATGTTTAATTCAATAATAAATATGATAAGATACGTAGGAAAAATCAATGGAACTATAACAAATAGGATTTTCTAGGAATCCGAGAAATGTATAAGTATCACTATCAATTCAATTCGGATATGGATTTAACACAATTTAAGAATAGGTTCAAAGTTAATGTTCAGGACAT
>CATKHJ010447316.1:0-10395 GCA_949750685.1 Vernicia montana | reverse complement strand
AAAACACATATGCAATTAAAGAAGAAGGAAGAGTAATCTCATTACCTCTTGTAGGTTCCTTCATTCTTTGACAAAGAGCTCCCCAAGTGTGAAGCCTCTAGATCATCCACACCTAGTTTCACCATCAAGTTTCCTTTGGTTTTCTTTGGTTGTTTTGAATCCCTCTCTTGGTTGCCTAAATTAGATTCAAGATCATCCCACTAAAACTTTTGGAAGATAGGATTCTCTTTAATTGTTTTGGACTAAATCATTTTTTCAAATTGCAAACTATTGTTCTTTTATAAAGAACAAAGAAAAGAATTTGAAGATTAAAAGAAAAATTGAAGAAACCTTTTCTTCATCTTTTCTTTCAACTCTTACAAATCTCTAATCAAATTGTTTCAAGTGAAAAATTAATTCATTACAAGCAATTATTCTTTCATAAAGAATAAAAAAAAGAATTTGAAGAACAAAAGAAAATATGAAGAAACTTTTTCTTCTTTTCTTTTCTCTCTCAAATCTCTAATCTAAAATTGCTAAATGAATTTTCCATTCCTAAATATAATAAAACTCATAGCTTTTATATCTTCTTCAAAAGACTTAACCCTTAAGTCTTTCACTTCTCCACTAATTTTAGCTCTTCCAAAAAGAAGAAGTAAAAGGGAACTTTGCTGAGGAAACAAAGTTGGACTTTTCTTCCTCAAATGGTGAAATGATCATTTTATCCCTTGAGGGCATAATTGTCATTTCCATTAGCTAAAATAGAAAAGACCATTTTAACCTTAGTGTAAAATTCTGTAACCCCTAAACCCATCCAATGGGCTTACTGAATAGTGAATTTTCTCTAACCCATAAATTGCCTCTTTCCATATAACATATGGGCTTTGGCCACATTACATGTGTTTAGGGTTTCCACTAAGTTTAAAATTAATTCTTTGATTTGTTTAGTCCAAAGCATTTTTAATTTAATCCGTTAAATTTGTATCCCATACAAATTAAAATTTAATTAAAATGAAACTTTAATGGATTTAAACTTCAAGACATGCTAGGGTCCTTGTAAATTTAATTACAAGTTCAATCCTTTTACCACTAATCAATTAATTAAACACTTTAATTAATTATTATGGTAAACCTTTTACACTTGATAAGTATTATTATTAGGTGTGTGACATTCTAGGTTCATGTCTAATTAGCAATGGGAATGAGAAAATATTTTTTTCTAATAATGTGAAATCTCCATTTCACCCTTAGTCCCATAATCATGAGTAACGCCTAACAAAGCATATCGTGACTACCTAATTAGAAATGAATGTTTACAGTTGATCACTTAAACATCACATGGACCATCGATCATAAATTATCATGCACTTGAATCCCTTCATTATAGATCACAATCTCGGCTAGGGCAATGGTTCATGTCAAACCCTAATGTGCCTCGATCATATGTCATTAGCTCGATTCTAATTATTGATATAATTAGATTCCTACTAGAAACTATTTCTAGTGAATCTGTCTGTCCTGGTTAGGAACTTTGGTATCAAGAATAACCAGATAGCATAGGATATTAACCTTGTTTACTTAAGGTAATGAATTCTATCTTGGCGATCACTTACCAACATATATAACTAATTAGAACCATCACATGCTATATATTCGTACATGAATAGCACGTCTATGTAAGCAGTAATAAATCCTAATTACATATATATAAGATACAGTATCCCTCAAGTAAGAGGACTATATGCACTATTATGACCTAGATGATAAATAGTTTACAAGCAGTAAAACTCCATATTATTATTATCTAACGTCACAGTTTGACTATTCATCATATGAATATCCACATGTTTGTATCGACATCACATGTCAAGTAGCATGCGACTCATTGCCTCTATAATCATAAGTATCACATACTAATTATAGAAAATAAACAGAGGTGATGGTCTTCCGGAATTAATGATATTCAGTTATTAATCCTATGACCATGAACATATTTAAAGTATTTGTTTGAGAGCGATCTGTCACTCATATTATCAACACTTGAGAATAGATCATCTCACAAAATACTTAAGGACTATTTTCAATAATATGAAACCCTTTTCGCATAATGAATATATTTATCATGCCATTGTGAATTATTATCTACTATTACATAACTATTATATGGCTCATAGGGCATATACTGTTATCACGAATGATATATGAAATTCAAGTACATGTGTGAACCCTTAAAATTGCATTCCCAGACAACCAATTTTCAAATACAAACCCGTAGAATCAAACCGGACTTAAATCGGATCAGGAACAGGCCAAAACAAACCAAAGTAGTACCAAAACTGGGTCAAACTTGAACAAAACCCGACCAAAATCAACCCAAATCGAGCCTCAGGTGAGCCAAACTTGGGCCCACATAGGCGGCATGAATTTCATGCTGGCGGCATATGTGGCACCCAAATGGTACTGTCCATACCGGCGGTATGCCGCCGACACTCTAATCATGCTGCCGCTGGCACCGCTTGGCTTCTCTCACCCTCCTCTATAAATAGCTCACTTCCCCTCTTCAGAAATGAGAGAGGAAACCGGAGGAAAATCCAAAAAATGCTTTTTTTACTACCAAAATTCTATTCGAAATCACCTTTCCTATATCTAAATCCATCATACACCAAAATTATTTTGCTTTAAATTTGTTATTACTCATTTTGAGTTCCTAAATCCGAAGTGGAGCTCAGATCCGGAGTCAAGCTCGGCCTGTTAGTGAAAAAGCCAAGAAAAGCAAAGGTATAATCCATTTCTCTTGCATTTTAAAATTCTAAATTCAGATCTAGAATTTTTCCTATTGCATCTTTATTTAGGTCTAAAACCGAAGAGATATAAATCTTATTAATTTAAAATCTGAATTAAATTAATAAACCAAAACCTCTTTTGAGTAAAACCCCTCATTCGCAAGAAGGAAGAACTGCGTGGGGTTTGATTCCCATTCAAAGGGATACGCAGGCATCCCAATCTTTGAGGCATCAACTCCAAAATATTTTAAATAATATTTTCCCCTTTCTATTTCATTTATTTTTCTTTTAGTGCTTTATTATCTTTTATGAATTTCCTTTATTAAATTAATTGAGGAATATATGTACTTTTCATAATACCCATAAGGACTAGAGGAAGGATCCTCCTATCTTATTTTGCTTTCCTCTCTCATATTATATTTGTATTATTAGTAACTGTTTCATTCATTATTTTAATCCATGTTCATGTATACATAAAAATTATTTTGCACCTTAGCCAAACTAAACGATTTTTTTCGTTAAACTGTTATTACCAAAACCTGATCCCCGAGCCCTCTTTGGTCACTTGCAGATTACTATTTTTTTCTATTGGGATAAGATAAATATTTTGAGTCAATTACATTTGGTTTTTCCTTTAATTTTTCTAAATTAAAAATAAATAAAATTGAAGTGGCGACTCCCTTTACAATGTCAAAATATAAAATCTAATTTTTAGAACTCATAGCGGGTTTCCGATGCGTGAAGTTTCACCCGAAGAGCATTTCGATTCCCTTAGCGGATCAGATTGGTGCTCGGGCGAGGCCTCACAATTGGGGACTCCACTGGGGAGAATTAAAATCTTTTTTTAAATAAAAGATAAAAGCGGATTACTTTTGGTAAAAGCAAAGTTTGGCTTTAGTTCAAAATAGCTTTTCATGCATCACTACATGTGGACTCCTTGTCCAAAACCCTAATTTTCTAGGAAAACAATGGATAGAAAATAACATCGAGTGGGTAACCCTCCTTGGGTCTATTCACTGATAGTGAAATCATCCAACTTGCGACATATCCTTTAAATCCTTTTTAAAGGTGTAACGAATATGCACGTACTGCTGGACCCACGTGAGGCTTCTTGTCTCACATATGGTTAGGTATATCGCAGCTCTAGTGTGACGGGTACCCAATTCAAGCCACCCTTACCCTTTCATGTAATGAACCTAGAACCTAACCTTAGGTTGTATGTTCCATAAAGAAAAACCCTTACACAGCTGCCTCTTCATTATGCATCCATATTTCACAACATGCATTCATTTTAAATGAAACCTTGAACTGAAGAAGGGTCAAACACTTTCACCTCGACCCAATCACCTTCGCCCCACAAATCTTAAGCCCAATACATTTGGTGCAATATGCAACCCTAAGCCCGAAACCTTGGCCCATCCTACCTAAGGAAATCCTCAAAGCTTAATACTTTTGGCATAACATGCAATCCTAAGCCCAAGACCTTGGCAAATCCCCAAAGCCCAATACCTTTGGCCCATTATCCTCAAAGCCCAAAAATAGTTGGCCCACAACACCAGAAGGGATCCTTTTCCCTCAGAATCTATATACTCTTTCCATATCCTCACCCGCCACTTATAGGGTTTTTTTTGGTTTTTTGCTTAAAGTTACCAATGTCTGACTCGACTGACATGGATGTTCTGACCACATTCATGACCAATCTAATTCAAAAGCAAGAGGAAAATTTTCAAGAGATTCTGAATACTCAACAAGCCCAATTCGAAGAATAGAGGCAATCTATCATCAAAGAAGTGCAGGCCATGGTTAATCAAGCTTGCCTCAAATTGACTCACCCAAACATAGCTTTGGACCAGACCACCCCAAATTTGAATGGGGCTAACCCTAATCAAGTCCAAGTCCATGCCCACACTACCTCTTTGCCAAGCACTTTTACCCACTCTAACCATTTCTTTCCCTTGAATCCTTTTCAAGATAAGGATGTGCTCTCCCATTCAGACACCAAATTGCTTATGGAAAAATTTGAAGCGATGGAGAAAGCTATCAAATCCTTAAAGCACAGCAATGACCTGATTGATGTGGATAACTTAGCCCTGTTCCCTGATGCTAAGCTTCCACCCAAATTTAAAATGCCTGAACTTGAGAAATTTGATGGAACCACTTGCCCTAAGACTCATCTGATGATTTATGTGGGGGCAATGCAGCCTTTGGGACTTAACAAAGAGCTATTTGTACAACTGTTCCAACAATCATTAACTGGTGCAACATTGAGATGGTTCCTTTCACTAGATAAAAGCTAGAAAAGGACCTGGGATGATATCTGTCAAGCCTTTATCAAGCAATATCATTACAACAGTGAAGTGGATATCACTAGGCGTGACTTGGAAACCACCAAACAGCTTCCGAAGTCCTTCTCCGCGTTCTTTACAAGGTGGAGGGCTAAAGCAGCTCACATGGTAAACAGACCAACTAAACAAGAACAGGGACATCCTTGTCAAGAACCTACTCCCAGCTTACCAATCCCATCTGCTAACCCAATATCTTCCCACATTTAAAGCTTTGGTGGCAACTACATCCAGGGTTGAAGATTACATCCTAAGCTGATCATTTCAACCTGAATTCTCCACCACCGATCTGAATAGTGATGAAGAATCTGAACCCTATGACCTTTAAGGCTAAAACTGACATGCCTCGATCTCATCTTCCATTTTAAACCTGAAGTCATGCTTCCATGAATCTTCACCAAAGTGGAAAATAGACTCCACCTCGCCTCACCTCACCTCTACCTCAGTAGCATGTTATGGAAGAACTTAAGCTCAGTTGATCTGACCTGTCTAAGATTGAGTCCAAGTCCAAATCCAAAATCGAGTCTAAGTCCATATTCAAAGTCTATGTTCAAAATCCAAATTCGAGTCTGAGTCTGTCATTTATGAGTATGAGTCTTTGTACTATATTCTCCTTTGGCAATAAAATATCAGTATTATTCATTCACTTCTCTATTTTCATCCTTCTTATCAACAGTTGCATCTAAAACAAAAATCATCAAAAAAATCAATCAATCAAAATCAATAAATTTTGGCAAAGCATTTGCATTTCACCATGAAATAATCCACCATGATTTGGAAACAATCAAGACTTAAGGGATTCTTATACCCACATCAGCAGCCGCTTCACCAGCTCCCAACCAAAAGATAGTCAATAAAGAACACCAAATGGTGATCTCTTCAGTTGGAGTAGTCAAAACTAAAAGCAATCCAATAAAATTATCCATTGCACTTTTAGGTAATCAAAAATAGACACC
Source organism: Vernicia montana (assembly GCA_949750685.1). Classification (NCBI taxonomy): domain Eukaryota; kingdom Viridiplantae; phylum Streptophyta; class Magnoliopsida; order Malpighiales; family Euphorbiaceae; genus Vernicia; species Vernicia montana. The sequence continues at coordinate 4,335 of CATKHJ010447316.1, read as the reverse complement.
TCAACAAGAGGCAACAATCTCAAAAAGGACCCGATGTCCCCACAAGGTTTCTCTCTAGATCAAGATTCAATAAAATGGTTAAGACAAAGGTCAGAGCCCCAAGATGAAGGAAAATAGTAATCCAAATCATGGTGAAATAATCTTTAAATGCCAAAATTCATTGATTAACTCGCTAAGTTGAAAACCCAAAAGGGCGACTTAGGCAAAAATTCATTGATCAACTCGCTAAGTTAAAAACCTGAAAGGGCGACTTAGGCAAAAATTAGAGAAAGCTCGCTAAGTTGAAAACCCAAAAGGGCAACTTAGGCAGAAATCAGAGCAAGCTCGTCGAGTTGAAAACCCGAAAGGGTAGTTCAGGCAAAAGTTAGAGCTAAAAAGAAGAGAAAAATCATCATGATCAAATCATTATGTTCTTTATGCCCTTTATCCCATATTAAAGGCATATCATCTTAAGTCATCATCTTTCGGCTGATCCCTCATTAGGGACACGCCTTCCAAATCATCTTCTGTCAAATCATCCATCACATCTCTTAGCATAAGCAGCTAAGTAACCCTTATCATTCATTAAGGGTACATCCTTCAAATCATCCGTCATATCTCTTAGCTCAAGAAACTAAGTTCATATCCTTCAAAACGTTTGTCATAAAAAGCTAAATTGCTCTTACCATCCATCCAAGAGCACGTCTTCTGAGTCATCATCATCAATCTAATGTCTTCTTAAGAGTCCCGTCACACTAAAAGTCTATTCAAATCTCAGACAATAAGATAAGTCGTGCTTATCTTTTCCACAAATTATGCTACAAAAACAAAATCATACAACTTTCCAAACACTTTCTAAAAGGTTTAAACCTACCTTTTCAAACCTAAGTCTCCTTGGAAAAATCTCATCTCCCAAAAGCAAAAGCCCACTAAAAACCCAAGTCTCTTTGGTAAAATCTCATCTTCTAAGGGCCAAGCCCACCAAAAATCCAAGTCTCCTTGGTAAAATCTTATATTGCAAGGGCCAAGCCCACCAAAATCCCAAGTCTCTCAGGACTTATGATCCTTGAAGCCCAATTTCCTTGGCAAAGCCAAAGTTAAGCCATGACTCCCAGGCCAATCATCCTCAAGCTAATTAAAAAGGGCCTGAACCAGTCAAAGCCCAAGCTTCCTTAGCAAATCACATCATCTCTAAAGTCCAACTCCTTTGGACAAGTAAAATCAAGTGGCAAAATAGACAGTCCTTTTAAACCCAAACCTCCTTAGTAAAACAGACAGTCCTTCCAAGCCCAAGCCTCATTGGCAGATCATACCATCCATCCAAGCCTAAGCTTCCTTGGCAAATCATACCATCTGAACTAGTCAAACCCCATGATTCCTTGGCAAATCATATCATCCCTAAAGTCTAAGTCCTTTGGACAAGCAAATTCAAGTGGCAAGTCAACTGGTCAAAACACCTCCAAAAGTCATGTCCAGAAAATAAAATCTTAACAGATGAGACACATATAAGACAACCTACAATTTTCCCTTCTAGGAAAAACCTGACCTAACCTTCCAAGATAACTTTTCAAGGCCACATCTGACTGAGCCTTCCAAAAATAACTTCCTCCAAGGCAAAATCTGACCCAGCCTTCCAAGATAACATTTTCATACAAAACCTGACCTATCTCCTCCAAAGGCTAAAACCTGACCTTGCCTTCATCATTCCAAAATAGGGGCACCCTCCTCCACAAAATTCAGCACTTTTATACCAAATTGACCATTCAAAGGTTCAAGGTATCCAATTCATGATTTTTGCATAGTCAGATGCATTTCATACTAAACAGGTCGCTAATCAGAGCTCCTAAAAGAAAATGGATCATCAATTCCCTCTTCCTTCCAGAAAGGACCTTCACCTTGTGCTTCCAAAAAGGACCATCATCTTGTCCTTCCTGAAAGAGGACACTCATCTTATTCCTACCAAAAAGGAGCATCATCCTATCAGAAAGGATAAACGCCTCAGAAAGGATACCCTCCTCCTACCAGCAAGGATCAATCCATTCAACCATCCCATCGGGCATGACCATTTTCAGATCTTTAGAATTATCTATCAGACAGATCAATTCTGATGAAACCCAGACCCAGACCGGGACCATTTTCATCACTTCCCAAAGATACTAGAGGGCACCTTCTTCCCCAAACCAATCAATACCTTAAATTTGAATTAGGTTTCCTCCTTCAGAATCAGACCAATCCTAAGATAGCCTTAGTATCTTTTTCCAAACAGACCGGGAATACATCTTTTCCCAAAACAAACCAGGAATACATATTTTCCCAAATAGATCAATAATACATCTTTTCCCAAACATACTGGGAATATCTTTTACCCAAGCACACCTGGAGTATAAATTTTATTTTCCCAAACAGACAAGGAATATTGATTTTTCCCAAATATGTCTAAATACCAACCTAGACATCACTTTGGTTCCTTTCTCTATTCCTACTCCCCAAGTTCACTATCATCAGAATCGCCTTTTGAACAAAGTCAATTCTAATGAGGGGGCAAGCTGTGAACTCTTAAAATTGCACCCCCAGACAACCAATTTTCAAATACAAACTTGTAGAATCAAACCGGGCTCAAATTAAATCAGGAACGGGCCAAAACAGACCAAAGTAGTACCAAAATTGAGTCAAACCTAAACCAAACCCGACCAAAATTGACCCAGACTGAGCATCAGGTGAGCTAAGCTTGGGCCCACCTAGGCGGCATGAATTTCATATCGGCAGCATGTGCGGCACCCAAATGGTGCCGACTGCCCTCCTGCATGCCGTTGGTGCTGGCCATGCCGGCAATACTGCACGTGCCGCCGACACTCTGATCGTGCTGCCAGTGGCATCTCCTGGCTCCTCTCACCCTCCTCTATAAATAGCTCACTTCCCTTCTTCAAAAATGAGGGAGGAAACCAAAGGAAAATCTAAAAAATGCTTATTTTGCTACTGAAATTCTGTCCGAAATTACCTTTCCTATATCTAAATCCATTATCCACCAAAATTATTTTTCTTTAAAGTCGTTATTACTCGTTTTGAGTTCCTAAATCCGAAGTGGAGCTCAGATCCGGAGTTAAGCTTGCCCCGTTAGCAAAAAAGCCAAGAAAAGCAAAGGTATAATCCATTTCTCTTGCATTTTAAAATTCTAAATTCAGATCTTGAATTTATCCTACTGCATCTTTATTTATGTCTAAAACCGAAGAGATCTAAATCTTATTAATTTAAAATATGAATTAAATTAATAAATCAAAACCTCTCTTGAGTAAAACCCCTCATTCGCAAGAAGGAAGAACTACGTGGGGTTTGATTCCCATTCAAAGGGATACGCAAGCATGTCAATCTTTGAGGCATCAACTCCAAAATATTTTAAATAATATTTTTCCCTTTCTATTTCATTTATCTTTCTTTTAGTGCTTTATTATCTTTTATGAATTTCCTTTATCAAATTAATTGAGGAATGTATGTACTTTTTCTAGTACCCATAAGGGTTAGAGGAAGGATCCTCCTATCCTATTTTGCTTTCCGCTCTCATATAATATTTTCATTATTAATAACTGTTTCATTCATTATTTTAATCCATGTTCATGCATATATAAAAGTTATTTTGCACCTTAGTCAAACTAAACGATTTTTTTCATTAAACTGTTATTACTAAAACCTGATCCCCGAGTTCTCTTTTGTCACTTGCAGATTAGTATTTTTTCTATTGGGATAAGATAAATATTCAGAGTCAATTACATTTGGGTTTTCTCTCCTGCCCGTTTCTTCTCTCTCCCGTTTATGAACTGGTAAGTTTTACTTTTATTTGCTCTTTATTATTATTATTATTATTATTATTATTATTATTATTATTATTATTATTATTATTATTATTATTATTATTATTATTATTATTATTACATATATAAATAAATATATTTATTACTCATATAATATATAAATAATATGCAAATAATTAATATATATTCAATAGTTAACTTATAAATAATAACATAAACTTTCAAATATTTTTAAAATAATTATCTATATTTCACAACATTTTTTCATAATTCTTTAATATACAATTTCTTAATTAAATAAATCACAATAAATCCAAACTTCATATTTTATTTTATAAAATATTTTCTTCACTTAAAATATTAACATGACAATATAAATATAATTTATATTATCTCTAATATCAATATTACACATAACCAAATATATATGTTTATATATACATATATATCATTTCCAATTTTCAATAATAAATAAAATTAAATCAATATCTTTTCAAATATCAATATATAAAATATGAATAAATTGATATCATTTCAAATATCAATATAA
>CATKHJ010447310.1:0-18979 GCA_949750685.1 Vernicia montana | reverse complement strand
CCCGTTCTCTGAATCCATGAATGTTTGTTGGTAAATCTAAATTGAATTTTTAAGGTGGTGTTCCACGCTCACCGCACCAATTGATGTGCTCAGAAATAACTCCGATCTCTAGCACACGTGTAGGCGATCTCCTGATCCTGCAAGACAGCAAGTTAGAGGGTCCAGGCGATGTGCCTGGGGGACCACTCCAATGCTTAAATTAGAAAGGATGGAGATTGATAAGCTTTTGCCGTAGAAAGTGTTTAGAATGACGTTACCCGTTTAATGGAGAAAATAGCTCTTTTTATAGTGGAGTGCCCCAAGGTACCGAATCCTTCTTGTACTCGGATTTATTCTTTTTCAATATTGTATATGGAGATGAATTGTAGTTTCATGATCGGATATGGACTGCTTGGGCGAACCTCTGGTTCGTCTAGGGCGATCAGTTTAGGATGCATCATATATATATATATATATATATATATATATATATATATATATATCCAACCAATCCAACCTGAGGCTACGGCGCAAGCCAAAGACAACTTCAAACCCAATTTTTATTTTTATGCGACCTAAAACTGCACATAAAAATAAAAATAAAATAAAATAAAATCTCACTCTGTTGCAATCAAGTCCAGAATCATAATTAGAACAAGACCAATCAAATTAAGATGAAAAAAACAAACATAAGAAATCTGATATTTATTACGGATAAAAATTGACACAAATTCACCATTCTCATCCAAAAATAACTTAATAATAAAAATATTTCTAGTTTTGCCACGTATGCAACTCTCACCCACATGGGTCCCATCTAATCTTTTACACCACGTCATCTCTTACAACACCTGCTCACACCTTTAAATTCACTCTCTATCTTCAACACTAACCCAAAACAGTAAACAACTCACCGGAAAATCGAAACTGATGACGTCGATATTTCTTCTTCCTTTACTTTTCCGTTTATTAGTACTTGTATTCTGTGCTTCGGCGGACCATGAACTACCAGGCAGCACTAGCATCATCTTCGCTTCACTTGGTAGCAGATCAGATTACGCTTTTGATATCTTTACTCTCCCTACACGTGGCCCGCCTATCCCTGCTAATGAGCTCCAAATCACCGACGGTAAATCACTCAATTTCAACGGTCACTTCCCTTCTTCATCTCCATCTCTCCTTTCTCTCTTGCCCAACCAAACCCTAATATCAAGCCCGCAAAATTCAAAACCTGTAAGCCTCGTCTACGTTACAGAGCGGGGTGGATCAGTGAACATCTACTACGATGCAGTTTGTTTAACTAGCCCGCGAACCAGCAGATCGAGATCAGCCATCGAAAATCCTGTGCGCGTTCAAGTTCCGTTGTTGAAGAGCAAAAATGGAATTTCAATGAAGGATAAGCCTAGTGTGAGTGGAGATTATCTAATTTACGTGTCAACTCATGAGGATCCGGAGAAGCCCAGGACGAGTTGGGCTGCTGTGTACTCGACTCAGTTGAAAACCGGGTTGACTCGGAGACTCACCCCGTTTGGGATCGCTGATTTTAGCCCTGCGGTTTCTCCTTCTGGGGTTTATACAGCTGTGGCGTCTTATGGGGAGAGTGGGTGGAAAGGCGAAGTAGAGGAATTGAGTACTGATATTTATGTGTTCTTGACTCGCGATGGGACTCACCGTGTTAAAGTTGTTGAACACGGAGGTTGGCCTAATTGGGTTGACGATTCAATACTGTACTTTCACAGAAGAAGCGAAGAAGATGGGTGGATTAGTGTTTACAGAGCGATTTTTCCGAGTGAAACTCCGATTTCGATTGAGTCAGTAATTGTTGAGCGGGTCACCCCACCAGGTCTTCACGCTTTCACTCCTGCTACTTCTGCAGGTAACAACAAATTCATAGCAGTAGCTACAAGAAGACCCGATTCGGATTATCGCCACATAGAGCTATTTGACCTTGTTAAGAACGAGTTTATCGAGTTAACTCGGTTAGTATCACCAAAAACTCATCACTTAAATCCGTTTATCTCGCCCGACTCAACCCGAGTCGGGTACCACAGGTGTAGAGGTGCTTCAAATGATAAAAAGAGCACCCATTTTTTTTTAGAGAATCTCAATAGCCCAGTACCAGAGATTTCGCTCTTTAGAATTGACGGGTCATTTCCTTCATGGTCACCTGGTGGTGACCGTATCGCTTTTGTTGAATTTCCGGGCATCTATGTTGTGAACCGGGACGGCTCGAACCAGCGTCAAGTTTATCCCCGAACTGCGTTCTCCACAGTTTGGGACCCGGTTCGTCCAGGGGTTATATACTCTAGTACTGGTCCCACTTTTGCCAGTGAGAGTACTGAGGTTGATATAATCTCCATTAACGTTGATGAGGGTAATTTCAAGAAGCTGACCACTAATGGTGAAAACAATGCATTTCCTGCAGTTTCACCAGATGGGAAATGGGTCGTTTTCCGGTCGGGTCGAACGGGTCATAAGAACTTGTATATAATGGATGCGGAAGAAGGGGAAAAAGGTGGACTTCATAGGTTAACGGAGGGTCCATGGAGCGATACGATGTGCAATTGGTCACCGGACGGTGAATGGATTGCGTTTGCGTCGGATCGAGAGAATCCGGGTTCAGGGAGCTTCGAGTTGTATTTGATCCACCCGAATGGAACTGGGTTAAGGAAGTTGGTTCAAAGCGGGTTGGGTGGTAGAACTAACCATCCGTATTTTAGCCCGGATGGGAAAAGTATAGTGTTTGCGACAGATTACGCAGGAATATCAGCTGAACCAATCTCGAACCCACATCATTATCAGCCTTATGGAGAGATTTACATTGTTAAATTGGACGGCTCTGATTTAAAGAGGCTGACACATAATTCTTTTGAGGATGGGACCCCTGCATGGGGCCCTACATATATGAAGCCAATAGATGTGGTGTGGCCAAATCAGAGACTACAGTGCGAGTTTGAGGAGTGTCACTGGCTCAATAAAATGCCAAACCATGGTGGTGGGGTTGCACTGATGGAGTCAAGCAAGCCTCAATGTGGTGCGTAAGTTGTAAATTAGCAATCATCAGACAACCACGATGTTTGTGTGAAATGTTGTTTTGGTAAATAATATTTGTGTGTATTGTTAATTATATGGTTTTGTAGAGATTGTAATTATTAAGAAATAATATTCAGCCTGATTAGAGATTTTTGTATGTATAGTTTTTTTTTTTTTTTTTTTTTTTTAAATAGATGTTATATATAATGCAAATATCATTACAAGATCAAGTATACAACCGATGAGTATTACAATTCAATTGGAATAATTCAAACAAATCTAATATTTTCTGCTTATTAAGTTGCCCATATCTAAGCCTTTAACCATTTGGACTATCTCATTGGCATTTTTATATGTCTAAGCCTTTAACCATTTGGACTATCTCATTGGCATTTTTATATGTGTTTATAGTATTTGATGCTTTTGTAACAGGTGATTTTTTTTTATTAGAGGAAATCAACACAATCTCTTCTCTACAAATAAGTACAAAGCTACATATTTGGCCAAAAAAAAAAAAAAAAAGAAGGTACTAAGCTACATGATTTTTTGACCTAGTGGTACCAATCTATTTTTGTAAATATTTTAATAATTATATTTATTGTAATTTCTTAATTAAATTAATTTTATTTTTCTTATTTTAAAATATATAGAATTCTTATTTAGTAATTTTATTAATTCCTATAAGAGGCATGGCCACGGTTCATGAACCGGCGGTTCCAGTTCATGAACCGGATGTAACTGGGATCTGAACCATGGTTTACGGTTCGGTCGCGGTTCTTGAACCAGATGGTTTCAATTTTGATTTCGGTTTGATTTTGGTCCAGTTCCGGACCAAAATATTTTTTTTTGGGTACTAAATATTTTTTTAATTTAATTAAATTATATGTGAAAAATTATAATACAAATTAAATAAAGTGTTATTTTAGGTTGGTATTATATTAATAAGAATAAATTATACAATTTTTTACATTAAATAAACAATGAAATATTGAAATATTATAACAAAATAGATATAGAAATTGGATAAAAAATTACTCTTATTACATATTTAAAAAAAAATTGATTAAACTAATATCATAATTACATGATAAAAAAATATTAAGAACTTTTATTAAATCTTTTTAATAACTTACATTAAAAAAACTATAACTTGAAAAAATAAAAATAAAAATAACAAAAACATTTATTAGAGAAAAAAGAAAAAAATAAAAAAGGACTTGCACTAATCAGTCCGGTTCAAGTTCGGTTCTTAGATGGTTCTGGGCCGGTTTTGGTTTAATAATTATGTAGACCGGGACCGAACCCTTCCCTAGTAGGGCCTGTCTCGGTTCTCAACCGGTTAGCAACGGTTCGGTCCGAGCTGGTTTTTAACAGGGCCAGTTTCGGTTCGGTTCCAGTTCGAACCAGACCGGTGGCCATGCCTACTATAAGTGAAATTTAATTTTTTATGAGGTGATTTCATATGTACAATTAAAAAACCAATCAAGTAGGGAATGGATTGGTGCAGGATCAAAGATAGAGAATGATTCCAAACCTCATTGTCATTCCAATTATTTGATCTGTCAAAAAATGCTAAAGATGAATGTCAAAAATATAAATGATCAGAAAAGGGCTGCTTTTTCAATTGGGTAAGTGCTGTGCCCATTCTTGAACATATCAGTAGTCAATATTGACTGATACAGTTGGACTAGTAATTCTCTGCTAAAAATCTAGAAACAAGAAAGAAAGATATCATACAAGATTTATCAGCATTAACATTTTTTGCTGAAAAGTAGACTCGGCAGAACCTAGACCAATTAGCACAGAACTACCGGCATACTACATCAACATTTGAAGGGGCAAAAAAGAAAGAAAAAAGAATTGATACATTGAGGAGAACACATCTATTCCACTGCTTGAAAAACCAGATAGAGCTGCTGAAAACGATTCACTTGAAGCTTATCCAACGGAGCATTGGAAGAGTAGTAAATGCAACTGTCCTAGCAACTTTGGTTGTTGAAGAATTCTTGAGGTATTGAAGGTGGACAGTATTTCTTTGCTACAAATTTGTACTGAGGCAAAAGAAACAACTCAGATTAGATTAGAGAGTATGCATTTTACCACTGGTCAACAGTGTTCACACTATGGTATAGAAAAAGAAAGCAAAAGCATCATAGAAATTTTGCTTACCTTATGCTGACTATATTTCTCCCTGATTGCAGGTAAGGTAGAATTATGGCTGCCACAGCAGAGGCGGTGGAGTTCCTTCACACAGTCACACAAATCCGAAGGCTGGTAAAGTGTGTAATGCTGCAAGGTTGAATTCTGTTCCAAAACAAAAGGATGATCAAGGCATTAGATTATAGTTTCGCTTAAACAATGGAGCACATAGTTTTTTTTTTATCACATACACATACCCATGGTCTTCTCGAAGGAAGAAGTATATATTTAGCCAAAAAAATTGCAGAGGCAGCAATAAGTGATGGAGCATAGCAAAGCATATTGTACTCTAGAAGAGATAATTCAGTGATGTAGTTGGCCAAGCACTCTAACTGCATTGATGGAACCTAGAAACCATGAAGAACCCACCCATGCATTAGGAATAGAGATGATAGAAATCATAGAAATAAGCTACTCTGTAAACATGGGGTGAGAGCATAATAGTATTAGCCTTTTATTTAACCCTTCTTAAGTCTCAGTTTGTTATAATAATTCTTTATTTTATTAGCCAATGGTAACATAAACTGGTCCACTGACATAAAGGATATGTGGAGTATACAAATTGTTCAAGACAGATAACTATCCAGAGCCAAACACACTAAGCAGTTAAGAATAGCTACCTCATTGATTCCTTGAGCAGCACGAACAAATCGCCTACATATCATGGGGATGGATCGCAAGTCATGTATGCAGTAAAGCATGTTGAAAATAAAAGATGGAGATATAATTTAACCATTACCTAAGAAAACATTTGGCTGTTGGGGCTGTCATTTCAAACTTCAAGTAATTCAAAACAGCTGATTCCATTTCCAGAACCTGCAGGCATGAATGCTTATGTTAAAGCACACAGTAATAAAGCAAAAGAAGTGAGGAAGCATCTTATAATTATAGTTTGACAAATGGAAGGTAAAACCCATACCTCATCTCTAAAATAGGTGTTATCTGTGATGTAACAAAATTCTTCCACCTGGGGTGCACAAATTTCCTCATATTTTCTGCCACAACAATAATTTTCTTGTTAGTATATGATTAATTGAAAGCTTTAGAGGAAAAAAGAGGTTCTGCATATAGGAGTGAAGAAAGATATAACAGATAATGCTTTCTTACGAAGCAATCATCATGCAGGCAACACCAAGCAGCTGCAATCTTTGTCTGTTCATCGCATTCCCTGAAAGATATCGATCTATGTAGTTCACAGTCAAATACAATGTATCAGGTACAAGCCTGTACTCTTCAGCCACCTGCAGTTTGAATTAGGCATGGTAAGTGGGGTGATAGTAAGTAGAAATGGTAATCGTGGAACAAAGTCCTTTAGTAAAAAGGTAGCTTTAATAACTTTAAGATTCTCCAAATCATGTGTTGAATATTACAAATTTGTAATTCAACAAACAGAAACAAATTACCTCCACAAGCCAATCAATCAGTATTGCACGCATGCTGGCATTTATGTCTTTCTGAATTTTTTCCATAAAGTCTGTGGAGGGCCTTTTCTTTGTCTAGAATTCCAAGTAAATTGGATAGAGTCAGAGCAAAGAAAACAAAATCAAGTACTAGAATTTTGAATAGCATTCTTGGAGATGTATTACGATCACTAGAATAGTGCAAGAAAAAAAAATTTTGAAATGACTAATTTCGTATGGAATAAAGTGATCCGTTAAGCTCTATTAAAAGCATATCTGGGACCATTTTACTACAAGAGTTGAATTTCTTTGGTGCTTTTAATTATGATGCCAGTAAATGACTAATTGAACTACAAAAGCATAAACATTCACATTGGAAAAGAATGACAAACCTCTGATGCACGCAAATGCTTGTAAATATCACAAGCAATTGTAGCACAAAGCTGTGGGTCCTGATAGTTGTCATCAAGATTAACAATTTTATCATCTGTTTCCATATCAGAAAGTATATCTCTGCAGCACACATTTTCTGCAAGCATGAATTCAAACTATATTAGGAAGTCAGGAAAATATATCTTATCACAACCATTTTGAAGGAAAAAGTTTGATATAGAGGCTTTTATAAGGCCACTAAACCTGCTGTTTGCACATGTTCTGAGATATAGAGATTGCTGAGAGTCTTCTTATTGATAGAATCAATTGCTGGAATATCATTGTTGTCCATATACTCAACTTCAGGGCTCTTGAAAGAATCACAAGACATTGTTTCATCCAAGGAAATTGATTTACTTGGAGAGACATCCATGCTAAATGAAGAAGGATCAGCAATAATACTAGGGACTGCTTCATCACTTCTTGGCACAGATGCAACCTTACATACACCAATTGCACTTGATTTCACATTTAAGGATGGAGGTAAATTGCTCGCGGAGAATCCTGTATTGCTGGTGCAAGCAGGAGGTCCCTTTTTAACTTTAGCGATTTTATTCGAACATGGTGCCTTCACATATGAAATTCAGTTAGGAACAACTAATCTCAGAAAATTGAGAAGTAATATACTATTTGCAAGTTTAAGCACAACCCCAACATAAAGTGAGATATTGAACTGGTAATTTAATTCATGAACAAAAGGCGAAGATAAACCTTTTGAACATTCTATCATATCATTCATAAGCACACATTCATGAATTAGAATATTTCTTTAGATGTGATCATGATTCCAGTGGATTTATTAAATTCTCTTCACATATTAAATTGCTTCTTGAACAATGAAAACCTCACATTAAATTATTTTAGGCAAAAATGTGAAAACCTCACTTTCAGATAACAACTACCATATCAGGCACAACAAGATACCAAAATGGCAAAACCCATATATACTTGGCAATTTCGTGCCATTTTATAAAAAAAAAAAATTAGAAGGTTTACTTACTAAACTAACAAAAACATTTAGAAGTAAGCTGATGATCAAGGAACATATAATCTTCTAATTTCTTCATACAGTTTGTTTCTAGTATAATCATGTTGTCAAGTATCCTTTTCAAGTTGTTGATTTATTCATACCCACAAAACCCTAGGGGACAAGTGAAAAACCCATAGAGAGAAAAGAACAAAAAAATCTGAAGACCCATTGAACAAGAATTGGTCAATAATCTACTAAAGCCACACACTAAGAAATTAATCAAAAGAAAAAAATTCAGACCCACTAAATTTTCTCAGCAACCAAACAAACTGAAAACCCAAATAAAAAAAAAAAAAAAAAAAAAGAGTAACAAAAACCCACCAAAGTAGAAGATGGAATCGAAGTTCTTGATCCTTTTTGAGGCACATTCTTATGATTGGTGATTTCACCGAGAGGCGCTCGCTTTCTAGCCAAGTGGGTTGTGGCTGCCGTTGACTTGCCCACATTCTCCGACGACGCCGAGGACGTAGCGTGCCGCTTCGCCAGAGACGACGTCGTGGAAGAAGAAAAAGACGGGCGGCGAGTCTGAGTCGACATTTTGGAACAAACCCTCAAGAAAATTGTCTCTCTCCCTCTCTTCACAATTCAGTTGAAAAGAGTTCAATAGAGAGAGAAAAAGAGCCTTTAAAAAGCAAATTGTCTGGATTTTGAAAGGCTAAAATTAAAGGGTTTCTTTGAGGTTTCTGAAAAAGAAAAGAAGAGAGTGTTTGTTCTGTGAGACATAGAGAGGGAGAGTGTGATCGTGTGTTTTGCTATTTATTATTTGTTTAATGCTTTTGAGGCGGGGAAACGGGTTGATTTGAATTGAAGGATGATCTGAACCGTCGATTCTTGCTCGGTATTCGTTAGGAGCGTAGGGATGTGGGGTCCACTGAATAATAACTCGTGCTTTTGGGTTGAAATTTTCTGGTGTGAACGACAAACCAATTTCTGCCACCTGTACAGGAGGTTTTCAGTTTCGTTCGTTTTGGCATATTTGTGTGGATCTGTCATTGGATCGAAAATCACAGAGCTGTCAGATATCAAAGTTTTTGAATTCGAAATTTAAACGGTCACTGAATCTGTCTCTTTAAGTAAGAGAGTCACCACCAGCACAGACATATTTCTGAATAATTGAGCTGGTCAGTCACACAAGTAGGAAATGAAATTTTAATTTTTAATACTCTTCAAATTCAAATGACAATTAGCTCATATTATTGGTGGGATAATGCATTAGCCTTTTGCTGATTAGTTTAATTTGACTTTTGGAAAATATGCCCAAAAGTAACAACTAATAAGTGCTTAATTTGGGATTGGAGATAAATAATTTGATTTGAGATTAATTAAGCCTAACAATGCATTTGAATATTTGCAATTGCTTAATTGATTATAATAATTAATCTTTTATAATAACAATAGATTTTTTTTAAAAAAATATGGAGGCCTAATAAACCGAAATAATATTGTAGGTTACACAATAGGGAGTAGTCATTTTCTTTAACATATCTCACCAAATTGGTGATGATAAGGAAAAAACTAAGCTTTAAGAAAATTTGGGCTCTGGGATTTTGGGCCTTTAAGAATACATCTCTCAAAAAATTTAATGAACTCCACTCAAAGAGAAAGCTTCAACTTGAAGAACAAGCGAATAACAAGTTCAAGAGTGCTTTCATCCGAAGAACTCTACTTCTTTATTGTCCAAACTCGGTATGAAGGACATCCGAAGAATTTCAATCGAAGAGCTCTTTCATCAATGACTCAATCAGCCTCTTCGGAAAAACTCCTTTGTTGACATACATTCTACATCATTCTAATGATATCATCAGCCTGACGTGAAACGTAATAGCCAAGCATGATAAGGCATACAAGTTTACCTGCCTCACTTGCAAGTTCACTTGCCTCACCTACCTTGTAGGCTGCTTCGTAGGAGAGGGGGGCTTCCTGAGAAGACACCAATCCACTCTTCTCCTTGGCATCATAAGGAGAAGACAAATGTCACTTCTTCATTTCCTCAGAAGATATCTCTACTCAGCCAGGTATAAAAGGTTATCTTGCATGTCCATGTAAGCTTAGCTAACTCTTCATACTCTCATCTCTTTCTCTCACTTACAAACAAGTTTACTTACGCTTTAAGCTCTGTGAACAATCTCATTTCATGGCTAACTTGAGTGTCGGAGTTTAATTCCCAGGCTAAGGCATGGACTCCTTCACCTTCTTGTGTTTTGCAGATCAATCTATAGGTTAATCCATCAAGCTTTTTTAAGAATCCAGCCTATTTCCTCTTAAATCAAATATCTGAGTGTATCAGATTGGTGCCGTCTGTAGGAAAGAAGAGCAAGCACAGCTGGGTTCTCTAACACCCATGATCTCTTTCTTTCTTTGAAGACAGCTAGTTTGGCTTTCCTTTTCTTATTCTTGTGACCAAGACTTGAACTCCACCAAAATTAAAAAATATCCTGCAAAAGACTCAAGAATCATGCCTCACCGTGAAGAAGAATTACTACCTCCACAAGATCCAGGAACGTCCATGCAAAGGGTTTCAAATACTTCAACAAGCCAAGGTTTGTCAGAAATTCCTTCTACAACTACTCCACAGCCTTTACTCCCGCCCATGCAAAGTTCTCAGGTTGCTTCTGTCGATTTGGCCACGTCCTTGCAATATTTAAGTACTCTGATGCCACAAAACATTCCAACCCATCAAACTGATGTTCCAAATATACCACCACAAGTTGATGTTTCATCCTTATAGTTTATACATTCCATTATCTCACATCTATCTTTCACAGCACAAGCTTTAGCCACCGTTCATAAACAAACACCTTCTCCTCCAGTTCTTGATGCAACTATTGCTTCAGAACATGTTATAGAACGAAACACAAATAAATCCTTGATTCATGAACCTAACACCCATGTCATGGACAACGTAGAAAAGAGTCAAGGTCAAAAACTGAAATCCAAAATAGTAAATTTGGATAGAGATGAAGAAGATGATGGGGCTATCCTTTCACCTTGAAGGGATGGAAGGTATGAACATGAGAATCGGGGATTGTTTCAAGAGGAGGGGCGATCCCAACATGCCAATGACAACAGAGGAGAACGAAGCAACAAGAGAAAAGATGATAAGTTAGAAAAAGATAAGAACAAACAGTATTCTAGCGGTGAAGGATACTCTAGGAGGGGGGAAGAGGAGCAGGAATGTCTCAATCAATCTCCTCACATCATAAAAAATATAAAGATCAACAGAGTCAAGAAGCTACCAGTCAGCACAATCCAGAAGTAATGAGAGAAGCAATGAAAAAGTTTTTTGAGGAGATGGGTGGCGATATAGGAAAGAAGGTAATGGATAAAAATCTAGCACTTGCTTTGAAATCGCCTTTTATAAAAAGAATTAGCGATTATAAAATGAAAGAAAAATTCAAACCACCGACTATCACAAGATATGATGGAGAGTCATATCCGAAGACTCATGTGATGGATTACAAACATGTTGTGGAATTGCAAACCATAAGCAATGCAGTATTATGTAGGGCCTTCCGAGGATCCTTGAAGGGAGCTGCAACAAGGTGGTTCGATGGATTAGAAGAAGAAAGTATAAAATCTTTCAGGCAGCTTGTAGAGAGCTTTATCTACCGATTCGCTGCTAGTATCCCAACAGAGAAAAGAACTCAGTTCCTGGAGCAGGTAGTTCAAGAAGATAATGAACCTCTTTGAAATTACGTGGCACGTTTTAATAGAGAAGCTTTGAAGGTGACGAAGCTAGATCAATCTAGGGCTATCGAAGCACTCCAGAATGGTACCATACATAAGGGTTATTTCAAAGCCTTGAGCAGACATGCACCCCAATCTTTAAAAGAAGTAATGACCATAGCCCAAAAATATATTAGGCAAGATGATGCCTATAATTATAGTTCAATTTCGAAGAGAAAACGATTTAAAGTTCCTAACCCACCGGAGATTGTCAAAAAACAGAAGAAGGAAAATGAACATATCCCATTGGTGGAGAGGAATGAAAAAGATTCTAACTTCAGAAGAAGAGGTCCGGGAAGACCTAGACAACCATGTTTCGATCCTTTGAAGTTCACACCTCTCATTGCAAGTCCAACAGAGGTGTTTGCAGCATTCCAATATCAGAATATATAGATGAGACCCAAGCCAATGAGGAGAGCTCTGGAGTTGAGAGACAAAACTAGATATTATCTCTTTCATAATACTCATGGCCACAATACCAATGAATGTCGATCATTGATGGAAGAAATTGAGAGGCTTATTCAATAAGGGTATCTGGGGAAGTTTTTGAAGGAATAAAGAGTTGGTCGACAGAAACTAGAAGTTATTCCAGACAGAGGCAAACAATATGCAAATGATGGTTTGGCATGTATAATTCATTGTCTAACTGGAGGACTTGTTCAACCTCCAATTAGTAAAAGAAAAGCTAAAGCTTTAGCACAGGAACGCGAAGCACTAGAATTTGTATTTTGCAATGGAGCTAAAATGTGGATAAATGAGAACATATCAGAGGCTTCGCACGCAAATCCCATGGTAATTCAAGCTATCATTGCTAATTTTATAGTGAAAAGAATTTTAGTAAATGATGGTAGTTCTGTGAATTTGATCATTATAAAAGCATACCGGAAGATGGGATTAAAAGAAGAAGACCTTGTAGAATTGAATAATCCTGTTCGCATATTGGATGGATCTGAAGTCCCATCAAGAGGAGTGATAAGATTACCTTTTACTATAGGCGTAGCACCATAATGTGTTACTGTAATGGCAACTTTTGTAGTTGTTCAAATACCGCTAGCCTATAATGTCTTAATGGGGCGACCACTATTATATGCACTAGATGCTTCAGTCAATATCAGGAGGTTAAAGATGGTAATTTCGAAGCCATCAGGGGGAGAATTCAATGTGTATAGAACTCAAAATGATAAAGCAAGTGGATCAAGAGCAAATCAAAATAAAAGAAAGCAATGTTCAGAAGAAGTGGCGATGGTTGAGATAGAGGTGAAGATAGGTGCATTAAATCCATCTCAACGAACTGAACCAGTGGAAGCATTAGAAAAATTCTTTGTTCAAGAAGGGGACCCGAAGAGTTTATTGCTCATCAATTCCTCTTTAACTGAAGAACAAAACAAAGAAGCTCAACACTTCCTGAAGGAAAGCTTGCCTAGTTTTGCTTGGACCTCAGCTAAGATGAAAGGGGTCAGTTCAGAGATTATTACACATCAACTCAGTGTCAATCCTGATTTCAAGCCCATAAAACAAAAGATGAGATGCTTTGGAGTCGAAAGGTAGGCCATTATTGATGGCGAAGTTGACAAGTTAATGGAAGCAGGATTCATTCGAGAAGTCTACTATTCCGAGTGGTTAGCCAATGTTGTCTTAGTGAAGAAGCCTAATGGAACCTACAGAATGTGCGTTGATTTTACTGATCTTAACAAAACTTGTCCCAAAGATTCATTTTCATTGCCAATGATCGACAAGCTAGTAGATTCAATAACTGGTTATGGTTTTTTATCTTAACTAGATGCGAAGCAGGGGTACCACCAAATCAGGATGCATTCTGATGATGAAGAAAAGATATCCTTTATCACTGAGAAGGGAACTTACTGTTACATGTCTATGCCCTTCGGTCTCAAAAATGCCGGAGCCACCTATCAACATCTTATCAACAAGATGTTCAAGGACTTGTTGGGTAAGAATTTGGAGGCATATGTTGATTATATGATAGTCAAGAGCAAGAGCTTTGAAGATCATATTCGAGATCTGTTGGAAGTGTTCGCAGTGATGAATGAGTATGGAATGAAGTTGAATCCTGAAAAATGTGCTTTCTTTATTAAAGGGGGGAAATTCCTCGGGTTTATGGTCAGTGAGCGAGGAATAGAACCAAATCCAGACAAAGTGAAAGCCATTCTTAACATGTCACCCCCGAAGAATATGAAAAAATTTCAAAGACTGACTGGAAAGATAGCAGACCTCAATAGATTTTTATCCCAATCTGTAGAGAAGTATATGCCTTTCTTTAAAAAATTGAGAAAGACAGATACTTTTAAATGGACAATGGAATGTGAAGTAGCCTTCGAACAACTTAAAGTTTTGAGCAGATTTTGAGTAGACCGTTGCCTGGAGAACAAGTCTTGATCTACTTATCTATTTCAGACCAAGCAATAAGCTCAATGTTGATACGAGAAGAAGGCTCCGCACAAAAGCCAATTTATTATTTCAGTAAAGTTCTACAAGGAGTTGGACTGAATTATATTCCAATCGAAAAGCTTGCTTATGCTTTACTTTTATCTGCTCGAAAATACAAAGTTTATTTACAAGCTCATCAAGCAGTAGTCATAACGGATCAACCACTTCAAAAAGTCCTTCATAAGCCAGAGACTTTGGGCAGAATGTTATGTTGGTCCGTTGAATTGAGCCAACATGGATTGCAATACAAACCTCGATCAGCCATCAAAGCCCAAGTTTTAGCTGATTTCATCTCAGAGTGTTCTTTCTCAAATACAGTCCATCCCATAGATCAAACCATATCACCTGAAGCTGTTAAAGAAACTGAATCAATCACAACATCAATTCCACAAAGTTCCTCCTGGGAACTCTATGTGGATGGTGCAAGTAGTACTGGAAGCAGCGAAGCAGGTATTGTGCTGCGAAAAGAAAATGGTTTTTTGCTGGAATATGCTTTGAGACTAGATTTTGCAACTACAAATAATACAGCTGAATATGAAGCAATGATTCAAGGATTATTGCTTGCTGATTGTTTGCGGTTAGAAGCTCTTAAAGTCTACAGTGATTCTCAGTTAATCATTGGTCAAATCAAGAGAGAGTTTGAAGCAAAAGATGAAAATATGCTTAAATACTTAGAAAAGACCAAGGCCCTAGTGCAGAAAATGAAAGACAGAGAGGTTAATATTCAATTCTATAAAGTTCATCGGATTGACAATTGCCAAGCAGATAGCCTTAGTAAGCTGGCCGATACTCATCCAGCAGAACTTCCTTGAAGAATCTTCATGGGGTCATTAGCCCATTCTAGCATTCAAGATAGTGAAGAGGTTATGCAGGTTGATGAAGAGCCCAGTTGGATGGACACCATCAATGCCTATTAATTTGTATAAAGGAGAACTCCCTGCAGATCCTAAAATGGCGAGAAAGGTATAATATCGGAGTGCTCATTTTTCATTACATGATAGAACTTTGTACAAAAGAGCCTATTCACTACCATTGTAGAAGTGTCTCAAGCCTACAGAAGCAAATTATGTACTTCGCGAGATACACAAAGGATCATATGGCATGCATATAGGCGGTAAATCTTTAGTGGTGAAGGTGATCATACAAGGATACTTTTGGCCAACAATTAAGCAAGATGCAATCAAGTTAGTATGATAATGCCCTGTTTGTCAAAAATATGCTCGTAATAAATGCACTCCAGCTGCAGAGTAAGTTTCAATCATAGGTTCTTGGCCGTTTTCAGCTAAATAGGGAATCGACATATTGGGATCTTTCCCAATGGCTTCGGGTCAAAGGAAATTTCTACTTGTAGCTGTTGAATACTTCACCAAATGGGTAGAAGCTGAAGCACTTGCTACCATCACAGTGGAAAAGATCATCAACTTCCTATGGAAAAATATTTTGTGTCAATTTGGAGTTCCATATCAACTTGTCAGCGATAATGAAAAATAATTCGATGATGCTAAAGTGCAAGCTTTTTGCAATAGTCTTCAGATAAAGCAACACTTCTCATCCATTGCTCACCCACAGTCAAATGGGCAAGTCGAAGTGGTTAATCGAACTATTCTGCAAGGGTTGAAGAAACAGTTAGATAATCATGGTCGAGGTTGGGCAGATGAACTTCACCATGTGTTATGGGAATATTGAACAACCCCACGAGAATCCACAGGTGAAACTCCTTTCAATTTAACTTATGGAATAAAAGCTGTAATTCCAGTCGATATTGGCATGCCAAGTGGAAGAATCTACTTTCTTGGAGATGAGCAAAATGAACAAACACAAAGAGTTGATCTAGACCTCCTAGAAGAGCTTCGAGAGAAAGCAGCAATTCGCTTAGAAGCCTACAAAACTAGAGCAACCAATTACTTCAACAAAAAAGTAAAAATTTGAGTATTTGCTGAAGGAGATCTAGTTATAAAACAACTTGAAACAACAGGCTGAAGAGAAGGACTGGGAAAGCTAGCTCCAACCTGGGAAGGACCATTCCAAGTGCAGAGAGTGATTGGCCCAGCAACATATAAGCATTTTCAAGAATCCAGCCTCTTTCCTCTTAAATCAAATATCTGAGCGTATCAGGTGATAATTCTTTGTGATTTGAGAGACTCGAATATGAGACTTTTCACTTCTCATGTCCTTAAAAGGGATGAGAAAACCAACCATACCACACTTGATTGACATAATAATAAGATATTATTGATTTAAGTGAATATTCGACGTATATAATTTGTAGGAATTAGGAAATCATTCCTATAAATTGAAAAAAGAAAAATTATATTATTGGTATCTGAACTTTATAATACCTGCTATTTTAGTATTTGGACAATTTTTTTTATCCGATAAATTTCTTAACTCTTAAAAATAATTTCATATCAGTATTTTTAGTTGTTTTTCGATGCTTATTTGCAACTTTAAAATCTCTTAATTTGCAACTTTTTAACTCTATTTAAAATTTTGATTTGATATTCAACAATTTAGAAAAAAAATTTCTTATCATTTTTCTAACTTTAAAGAGTTTAGAGTTACAAATCTACACTTTTGATTATTGAAAAACGATTAAAAACACTTATATGAAATTATTTTTAAAAATTAAGAAATTCATCATACAAAAAATTGTTCAAATATAAGTATAACGGATTTAAAAATGTTCAGATATACTAGTCGCGTAAATTTTCATTAAAAAATGAGGAGTTGATTCCCTATATGATTTGATGGTCCTCATAGAATTTGAATATTGCACAAGATAAGGGTAAATAGGCTCTACTCTCTCTACCTTGTTAAATAAATTTTATTTTTTGAGTCCAACACACGTGAAAAAGTTATTTTTTTCTTAAAAAAATATATATTTATTTTGGCGAGGATCTTATTGTGAGTATAATAGATAGATAAATAAATGAATTACTTAATAAAAACTTAATAGATAAAATAAATTATTAGTAAAACAATACATACTGGAACTGTGGGTAAGTATAAGTATCAAGTATTTGGCAAACAATATATATATATATATATATATATATATATATATATATATAGATTAATTGTAAGTTTGTAAAATAACATAACATTATAGTGAAAATTACACTAAATATAATTTTTTTAACTTTTTTTTTTTAAAATATTATTTTGTCTTTTTAAGTTTTCAAAAATATATATATATATTTTTACTTATAATATACCTTTGAAAGTGAGATATTTTTAAAATAGAAAATTTATTAAGTTGTATTTTTAGAAAGAAAAAAAAGAAGAAAAAAAAGACATATATGAGAATATATTTTTTTTTGGGTATTTGTGTAAAAAATTGTTCTTGTAGTTCAACAATTAACTATAAAAACTAATTTCCAAACAGAGCTCAACATTCTTTCCCCAAATTCAGGGAGAAAAAAAAAATCAGAGGGTTTGTGCTTCATCGTAATTACAAGTACAAAGAGTATTGAGTTAGCGATTCGGTGAAAAGGTCACCATATGTTAAAAATGGCTAAAAGAGTACGCTTGAAGAAGCACAAGGTGAAAGATTTTGTTGCTTAAAATTTAATTTTTTTTTCTAAATACAATTAGATATATAGTCTGTCATGACACTGAACACAATTCTGTGAGCTAATTATAAATTTATAATTACTGTGTGATTAGCAGTAGTGGGTAGCTATAGAATAATTTAAATTTGACGGAAAACTAGATTGCACCTTTTCATTCTATGCTATGCTATTTATTAATTATTGCTTCAATCCCTAACATTAACAAACAATTGGTGTGATTAGGGCTTGGATTGGATAAGTCAGTTACCAGAAGAAATTCTTGTTTACATTCTTTCCCTCCTGAAAACGAAAGAAGCAGCAAGAACTAGTGTTCTTTCACGACGGTGGGTGAAGTTGTGGACATATACTGAATTTTGATGCACAACAAATATTGATTGACTTGCAATTACTTGAACAAGGACATAAGTCATCACTTGAAACTGAAAGGCTGAGATATGTGAGTTGGGAGAATCAAATTGTGAAATCATACCAAGGTACTCCAAAAATACATAAATTCAGAATTCAGTTTGATTTGTTGTAAAGTTATATTTCAAAACTTACAAATCCCACATCGCTTAGGAAAGAGTTTGTAAAAGAGATTATAAGCTATCAAACCATGTTGGACTTGTAAAGAGCCAAAAAGAGGAGCAAGGCTCGCCCGCCCAAAAATTGGGCCAAAAGTTCAAAATGATTTGGATATAAGTTTTAAACGTGACATTGATAGATGGGTAAATTTTGCAATAGAAAAGGAAGTTAAGATGCTTGAGTTGGACTTACGATTTGCGATCTCAAAAATATCGGTTTTCCTGGTTGCAATTCCCTGACTACGCTTAGATTGGTTAATGTAGAAGTGACTGATGAAACTCTCTTTTAGAAGGTTTATATGTGGAAAGCTCAGATTGTCTAGAGAATCTAAAAGTTGATGGTCCATCACTTCGACTGAAGCATTTGGACTTGCACTATTGCTTCTCACTAAAGATTGTTGAGATTTCTGCAGCAAATCTTGTATCATTTAAATATTTTGGACCAAAGATAAGCATGCATTTCAAGTGTGCTCCCCAACTTGTTGAAATACTGATAGGAGGACCTTATTCTAAATACCTAATTCATAGTTATTGTGAACTTTCACACTACCTTTATCAATTAGAGACTCTTACTCTGTATGTTTCAAGTAGTCAGGTCTG